>BSBK01009633.1:812500-842500 GCA_027943335.1 Chamaecyparis obtusa
TTTGAATACCTTTGATGCCCTTGCTAGGGTTCCTCAAAATGACATAGGAAACATCTGATAGTTTGCAATGGAAACATACAAAGAAAGAATAAGGAGGAGGATTGGACCATGGTTATCAACCGCTGTTCAAGATCACAAAGACATAAGGTTACGACAAGGTATAATACCCAAATAAATCCAACATGCACCATGGCTTCCAACACTATTATGCTGAGTAAAATACACCATAGACCATGCATTTATTCGATGAGTATTAATAAGCCTTCCCTCCCCCATAGTGCACATGAGAAATTTGATCATACGATCATCAGTAATGCAACTACAAATAGACTTTGGGATGATTGTCACAATTATGGCTTGGTAGCCTATTGGGGTGGAAGCCAAATTTTAGATTTTGACATCTCCATTTAGTTGAAAAAGACATTCAAAGGTGAGGTATTTACTACTAATCTTTAGAACGACTTTGTGTTCATTGAATTCTTGAATCATAGCTTTAGAAATAAATTTTTGAATGGTTCTACTTTCTTTGTTAAAGGGTTTTCCATTTCATTTTTAAATGGAAGATGAACTTTGATCCTTCTAAAGTTCCCATCACCTCTTCCTATCGATGGATTGAAATACCTAATTTTCCTATTGAAATCATGAACAATGACATTATAGGGAAAATTGGTGACATGCTAGGAGGTTTCAGGAGTATACTGGTAAAATTCCTAAATTCTAATGCTATGAAAATACTAGTGAAACTCCCTGCAGAAAAAATCCTTAAGCCAATCAAAATAATATCGAACAACTCCATTTACTTAATCCAACCTTATTTAAGGGAAATATATAGTAAAAAAATATTTTCGTGGACCCTAATCTCACAGAGAAGTTTTACAAAGATATTAATGACATTAGGGTTACAAAAAATGAAGGAGTTTATTTTAGATTTCTAAATAATGGTGGCTTTAGATTTTTCCAAAATTCAACAGATCTAGAAGAAGGTGAAATCCCCACCCCTTCTAAACCCCTAAAAGTACCTCCCTGCCCTTCTGATTCCTCCCTAGTTAGACCCCTAATTGATCTCAAGCCAGGTCCCCCATCTCCTGATCCTAACCCTATTATCGACCCCTTTCAAAATATTCCCCCGAAACTCAATTCCCTCAAGCCTTCTCCTTCCACACCAATAAGAAACTTAAGTGAACCTAATCCCATCTCACTCTCCCCATCTTCACATGTCCACACATAGATTATCCCTACTATTATGATGTATCCCCCCCTTCTCCACACTCTCCCATACCACAATCATGTCCCAACTCTGATTATTATTCCTCTATTAAAGTTAACCCAATTCACTCTATTAGTCCTCTAGAACAAAATCCTCTTTGGGTAAGCTCACTAGGCACACTCCTGGACCCCAAGCTGAACTTCCCCAATAATAGTAATCTACATTCTGATCAATCAATGAACCCTATAGCTTTAAACTTAATCAATCAAGAGAAATTATTTAATACCATAAAAAAAAAATTGAAGAGCTTAGCTCCCTCCCGAGTGACATCATCAATATAAAAAAATGATATCAATGAGGATTTGTTAGCTTAGAACTCCCTCACAGAGAAAATGGTTAAATTTAAAGGGTCCTCTAAACATTGTGTCCCTGAAGTTTCCCTAGAGAATCAAAATAATCACTCAGAGTTCAAAATTCCTCTAGAACTAGAAGTTGTATATAACATGATGGGGTTCAACAATGACTTTCATGATTTTGTTACCAATGATGTACCTTATCTCTACCACAATAAAAAAGCCTTAGATACTTTCATTCAAGAAGAGTTAGAAAAAGAAGACACATACAATAATATTAACAGTGAGATGCTTGTTGCTCCATATACTGGCATTACCAAAATCGGTATTGCCCAATGCAAGGAAGGTAGATAGCTACCCCTAACTATAGGAAATATCTAAAGAGAAGGGGCATGAGATCTACCTTTGAATTAAGGAAAAAATATGGGGAATCTGGTAATCAAGTCAAAATTTTGAGTATGTTAAATGCAAGGAAGGGGAAGTTCCTTCCCACATAGCCATGAGCCTCTCTATGTGGAATGTCAAGGGCCTAAATATCCCTAAAAAGAAATGTCTGCTAAAACATTTCCTAAATTATTTAAAATCAGATATTATTATTATTCAAGAAACTAAATTGGGTAATGAAGAAATTAGTAAATTAAGTAAAATGCTACGTATTTGGAAAATAGAAAGTGTCAATACTAATACATCCTCAGGAGGTCTAGCTATGCTGTGGGGCCCTAAGAAAATTAAACTAGAAGTTTCCTTTAGGAATAAAAAATGGATGGGTGGGAAAGTTAGGAGCATTCATAGTTTGCTATCCTTTTTTATCATTAATGTCTATGGCCCTATAACAACCCTTGGAAGAGAAAAATTATGGTCTGAATTAAGTAATTTCCTTGCTAACAATAGAAACCTGAATTGTATTCTAGGAGGAGACTTTAATGCAATAAGAAATTTAAATGAAAAGAAAGGAGGAATTCAGTCCACCATGCAATCTGTGATAGATTTCAATATCTGGATTAACTCCAATAACCTAATGGATTTCCTTATCTCAAATGGGTCCTTTACTTGGAGTAACAAAAGATTAGGTACATAGAACATTGCATAAAAGTTAGACAAATTATTATAATTTGGAGACATAACCAAGTTTGACTATAATATCACTTCCTCACTAACCCCTATTTCAGGATTTGATCACTTTCCTATTGCACTTGAGGTTGTTAAAATACACAAACCCAATATGAGTTACTTTAAACTTGAAGATATGTGGTACCTTGATGATAACTTCATGACCCTCCTAGAAAAATGGTGGGTGAAGGAGTCTTTTGATGTATAAAAAATGTATTGCTTTGTGTCTAAATTAAAATCTCTAAAAAAAAATCATAGATTGGAACAAAAAATATTTCAAAAATATCTTCAAGGAAAAAGAAAAATTGGAAAGTGAATTAAAACAATTAAACAAAAAGATATTGGACCAAGGGATGGATACTAAAAGCTACTTAATAGAAAAAGACTTATTAAGTAAGCAAGAATCATTATTACTAAAAGAGGAAATATTCTGGAAATAGAAATCTAGAGAAGATTATATTTCTAAAGGAGATAGGAATAATAAAATCTTTCACTACAATACTAAAATGAGAAGGAATGCTAACCATATTACTTGAATTAAGGATTCCCTAGGCAACATCCTTGAGGATCCCCAAGACATCACAAATGAAGAAATCTCAAGCACCCTTCCTAAATTGCATCCCTAAGATCATTAGTCCAGAGGATGAATGGTAGTAGGTAACTATGATAGTTACCTGCTTGCTTTTGCTTGCTACTCTACAAAATGCACAAAGTCATGTTCAAGACAAGTGGGGTGGGGGGCATGTTACGTATAGAATCTAGATGCGGCCGGGCCGATCCCAACCGATCCACCATATTCTAGGGACACAATTAACACTATAAGATGCTTAATGAAACTTTCACCATGGAAGAAATCAAATATTTTGTATTTCAGATGAAATCCAATAAGGCCCTCAGCCCCGATGGGTTCCCCCTAATGTTTTTTAAGCAATGTTGGCATTTTTTGGGCATCGATTTATGAGATGCCATTGAAAGATATTGAAGATCTAGTGAAAATTTCACCATGGAAGAAATCAAATCTTTCATATTTTAGATGAAATCTGATAAGGCCCTCGGCCCCGATGGGTTCCCCCCAATGTTTTTTAAGCGATGTTGGCAATTTTTGGGGATAAATTTATGAGAGGCCATTGAAAGATATTGAAGATCTAGACACATTCTTATAGAAATAAACAACACCTTTATAACCTTGATCCCTAAGAAGCCCGGAATAGAAACCTTCAACAACTTCAAACCAATAGCCTTACGTAACACATTATATAAAATTATGTCCAAAGCTAGGGCCAACAAACTGAAGATTCTCCTTCCAAGATTCATTTCTGAGGAAAAAATGGGTTTTGTTCTTGGAAGATCCATCTTCGATGGAATAATCATCATCTAGGAAGTTATTCACTTAGTTCAAATAATAAGGACCCCACAATGTTAGTAAAATTAGATATCCAAAAGGCTTACAATAAAGTTGATTGATGATTCCTATGAAAATGCCTGGTAGCCTTCAGATTCTCTCGAAGATGGATTAAATTGATCTTTAACTTTATATCCACTCTAAAAATATCCATCCTTGTTAATGGTTCCCCAAAAGGATTCTTTGACATCTCAAGAGGCCTTAGAAAAGGAGACCCATTTCCCCCTTTCCTTTTCAATATTATGATAGAAGCATATGAAAGGACTATTAAAAACTACAACTTGTTTGAAGTCATTTAGGGCGTAAAGTCACTGGCAACATCCTAAACATCACACATCAACAATTTTTTGATGACACTATACTGCTGGCTACATCAACTAATCGCTAAGCCTCCAAACATAAAGAGATACTAGAATTATATATGAAGGCATCAAGTAAACAAGTCAATGCTAATAAATCTAAAATTTTATTTTTCAACACTAACGCATCTATAGAATGGGACATTTTTAATATTTTGGGTTACAAGAAAGGTTCTTTCCCCTATATGTACCTAGGAATCCCTATCGAGAAAAATAGAAGATCCTCGAAGGCTTGGGAGCCAACTATTAATGAAATTGACCAAAAAATGGCAAATTGGAAAGGAAAATGGCTCTCTAACCCGGGCCGCCTTACCATGATAAAATTAGTCCTCTCTAGTATACCCTCTTACCAAATGTCCTACATGCCACTCCCAACAAAGGCTAGGACAACCATTAAAAAAAGAGAAAAAATTTATTTTGGCGAGGGGTATCAAACAATAAAAAATTGGCCTTAATAAGATGGGATAAAATTTGTAAACCAATTTGTAATAGATTTATTGGTATCAAAATAATCAATTGGAAAAATAAAGCTATGGGCATGAAACTTATTTGGAACATGTCTCAATCCCCGAACAACAAATGGGAAAAAATTCTTTAACACAAATACCATGATCCTAGCAATAATACTAACATTTTTAGAACCAATAACCCCCATAAAGTTTCTGTGGTGTAGGGTACCCTGATGAAGACACAAAGAGAGGGTCACATGGATGACTCATGAAGATTTAATTGCCTGCAAGATCAATATATTTGAATGAAATACATGGCTTGAAGCCAATTTTATGTATTTGATGTAATAAGCCTAAATGTATAAAGGCATGACAATGTTGAATTGATGTAATAGGAGTTGAATGGAATAGGAGTTAAGGATGTAGCCTTGGGGTCACTTGGTTGATCCAAGAATGATTGTAAGGGATAAGGACCTATATGGTCATCTAGGTTTATAATATGGCCATTAATGCCATTAATATTATGTAATTGCACTCAAAGTGCAAAGAAGCCAAGAAGTTGTAAAGTTGCATTTCAATGCAATTATGGCCTATAAGGAACATGAGGGGTTATGGGTTAGTAAGGGTTATAAAAGGTTATGTTTAAACCTTTTAAAAGTCATTAGAAGAGATACTAGAGTTATAATGTCGACTTGACAACATTGGTTGTCAACTTGACAACACTTTTAATCTCATTTTGTTGTAACAGTTAGTTTTAGACTGTTAAGGACAGTTGGATAGTTAGTTAGAGGTTGCTATCAATTTCTTTGAAGAGTAGAGTCTATTTTATGGTGGATCCACATGAGTAGAAGAGTGTATGGATTTGGTGTGTGCAAGGAACCATTTTCAAATGGTGTTCCAATATTGAATAAACAAAAATATTCTTTGCAAACTGTGTACTATTCTATAGGGTATAGTTAGAACAGCAACAAATTCTAATGGTTGTGTAGAACGTGGTTTGGATTGGATGGAGGTGTAAAATTTTTTTTGTGTGTTTTGTTTACATGTTCATATCTTCATTTGAGTGTTTTTATTACATTTAAGGAAGAGTAAATTAACTGGTGTTCTTGACTGTTCCTAGTTTGGGGTCACAATCAGTGCTTTGGTGTTGAAGTCTTCGTAATGAAGTGAATCTCCCACCCCTATGGCTATTGTGATTGGTGGGAGAGGTGTAACAATGTAATATATCCTTGTTTTTTTTGTTCATGCAAGGATGTAAGTTGATGTGTTTGGAAGATCACATAATAATGGAGATTGTTGATTGAAGGAGAGCCTATTTTGCACCAGTCACCATGGGAGTGATTTCCCTTAATTATGGGGATATTTGGTGATGGGTTATTGTTGTATGGGATCATAATGATGTGTTGGAACCATTGGTTTGATCTGGAGATAGTGTTGAAGGTCTTTTTGAAAATACCCTAGTTGTGTGACCTTAGGAATAAGGGTTTAGTGGCTAGATGGTAAAGCCTTATAAACTTAAAAATGTTTTATTTTGAAACCTTATGAAGGAATATTTCATGCTTTGGGGTGCAAGGGTTAAGTAAATTTATGAGTTTCTTTGTTATTTGGATGCAATTAGGCTTAGTTTGTGGGTGCTAGGGTATTGGATCTGACATATGGTCCAAAGGAGTCTATCTTGAGACTTGGATATGATTTAGAGAATCCAAAAGGGTATCTAGATCAATCAAAATTTTCTTGATTTATTTGGATAATTATGTCCAGAAAAGGGCAGATTTGTGACTGGTGAAGGCTACAAGCCTAAAGGGCTAATGGTGAGAGTTGTGTGGAGGATAAGTTGACCAGACTTGGTGGGTTGGTGAAACATAGTATATAGAACATGTTAAGATGTTATATGGTTTTAGAACCAAGTTGGAAGACCTATTTGAATATTTGATGACTTGGGGGCTCTAGGTGCATTGGATGAAGCCTAGATAATGGATCCTTAGGAAGGATGTTTGATGTGAGAATTTGTCTCAATTTATGATTGATTTATCTTGTTATTAAATTAGGGTATGGGCTCAAAAAGTCTTACACACCACCTCTGCATCAGGTGGTATTAGAGACTAGGAGATTTCTTTGGGAGAAGAGTAGGAGAAGATAATCTGAGATTTTGAAGACCTAGAATCCCTTGTTGAACCCTTAGAGTTGAATTATCCTTTGAGAGCGTTCCAAGGTGGTGGTTCAAATTTGATTGAATCATAGATTTTAGATGAAGTATGGAGAAAATTTTTGTTGACATTAGGGGATATAGAAGAGATGGTGATCATCAATGTAGATTTGGATGATAGGTACATTGTGAAGCCATGCATATTCAAGACACATTGTAAGTTCATGAACAAAGTTTGTAAAGTCATAGTTTCAAATGGTGTATTTTCAAATTTTGTTTCCATTGAGATGGTTCAAAAGTTGAACTTACCAAGGATAATACATGAGAGTCCATATAGGGCACATGGGATAAATGTGGAAGACCAAGTTGAGGTGACAGAGAAAGCACAAGTGCACTTTAACATTGATCCATATGAGGAAAACCTATGGTGTGACATCATTCCAATAGTGGATTATCATTTGATCCTTGGGAGAGAATGGTAGATAAGGAAAGGTACCCTCCTTGATCGACCAAAGAACACTTACACATTCTTGGATAGAGGAAGGAGAGTTGAGTTACAACTCTTGAAAGAAGAAGAGGTGTCATGGACAGTGACAAGAAGTGTTGGTATTTTGGAGTGGAATGGACTCTTGGAGAGTAAAGGGAAGTCAAAAGATAAAAGGATAGAAGAGAAGATTGGTGAGAATGCTAATGATAGCATTGAACAATCAGTAGAGCACCATATAGAGTGTTTCCAAGAATGGATGCAAGTGAAGATGCATAAAGAGATGTTAGAGTATGAAGATGTCATGACAGAGAAGAAGATGGTGATGTGTGGGCCACAAAAAGAAAAGGCTCAAGAAGTTGATATGATAGAGATAGAGATGGGAATCACATAGGTTTTTGATGAACTAGATGAGTGCATGGTTGAATAAATACAAGTGGGGATAGTCAAGTGTCCATTAAAAGTTTCTGTAGGATTTGAGAGATACAAATCCACAGAACGCCAAGAATACCTACATGAAAATAACCTGTTACAGGAGAGAAGATAACCTGTTACAGGAGAGAAGCAAAAAGAAGAAAAAGGCAAAACTTAGAAGTTAAGAAAAATGTGAGAGAAAAATTATGATCCAAGTTAATGAAAAAAGAATTACAAGGTTCAACCTATAAAGGTGAACAAAACCCTAAAGCCTAAAAAAGCTAGGTTGCACATTAATAATTAATAAAAGAATTAATTATTAATGCACCTAAGAGAAAGCTTAAGCACTAAAAAGTAATAAATTAACTGATTAAATCAATATGATTTAATTAGTAAGCAAACTAAATATTACTCTAACACCCCCCCTTAAGCTAAGCGCAGGGGGAAGCTAACCTAGCATAGCTATGAAAGTAGGAAATGGGTCCTGGAAACAAGGCCTAATCAGGTACCCGATACAAAGAAATCTCTGTAAACCGGAGACAAAGGAGAAAACCTAGTGGGAAAAACCCCTCTCCAAAAAGAGATATATAAAAAATATATAGAAAAAGAAATGGCTCAAGAGACTCTCTCGAAACCATAAGTACAACCAACCCCCCCATGAGAGAGGGAAAAGACACCAAAGCCCCCCTTGAATGATGGAACCCCTGTGGAAATGATCAAACCAATGGAACTCCAATGTGGAAGAAACAAAGGCATAGGAAAAGGAAACCCCTGAATGAGAGGTGAAATTGGAAGACCTAACTGATGCTCAAAGGAGAAAACATGAGGATCCTGAAAGGGAATCCCCAATGTAGGTGGTGTGACAGTTGTGTTGACACTGTCATGAAATAGGGGATGAATGTCCTCTGTAGAATCCTCAACAAGTGCACCTGGTGGGTTGATGAATGGAGCTGGAGGGTCAAGTAGTGCTGAAGAAGAATCTTGCTAAAGAGAAAAGACCTCAACAAAATGTGGTGAGGCAGTCACAGAAGTGGTCTCAGGAACAATACAGAGGTTCAAGTGACCTGTCTGCCTCACATGATGCGCTCGTGAAAGAGGAGAGATGTGCTTTGATAATGGAGATGGTGGACCAAAGTGTGAAAAGGTGTAGAGACAAGTGGAATGATCAACTATCCCTGTAGCAACAATGCCTCCTGTCGCACTATCCCGGATGTCCCATTTTATTTCATTAAAAAATTGTATGAGTTGAATTTGTGCTCGGTCACAAGGAAAATTATTGGAGTATGAGACCGAACCAGGGTGTAGGCTTAGGCACTCCTTAGGACAAGCCATGGGCACACCAAGTGAAATCTCACACATATGTCCCCCCTCCCAAGATTGCACCACCTCCTACAGTGCAACATCCTGATATTATTGCTAAGGATGACTCACAGACTATTCAATCCATTCACACCTTGAGTGATCTACTGGTTACGTAGAGTGTGAAATTTTTTCCTCCTCATCTTGATGTTTCTGGCCCTTCCACATCCTCCATAAGATCACATGTTTGTGTGTCCCACACTTGCATTATGTGCAAGAATCTATGCTTAGGTCCCCTGAATGATAGTGATGTATATAACTATGTCTTCGAGGTGGATGATACTACACAACACACTACAAGCACTGAAGTACCCCATGAAGATCTGCATCAGGGGCATAGAGAGCCATGGACTCCTACTATTATATTAAGGGTAAACAATTCACTTTTTACATTGTATTTAATTTTAAACGTTCGTACTTTTAGTATAATTTTCTTATAATGGTTTCCCACTTATGTTTTTTTATGTGTTACATTTATGTTCAATTGATGACAGAGGAGGAGATGGTACAGGTGGAGGGGTCCATGCTTTCGGCCATATTATTTGGCCTTGACACTTCTACGGTACATATGTTTTAATGTACTCATTGGTTTCCTTAAATTATTATAATAGTATAGGTTTTGGAATTGACTATACTTGTGTATATGACTTAATATAGTGTTTTCATTATGGAAACAAAGTCATATGATGTTTTGGAGTCAGTGCTTATGGTAAGAAGATCAGAAATTGGCTGACTGTTGAAGACTGGATAGTATACAGAGTACCTAAAGGTCAGAGCGTCAGCACATGTGCATACAAAAAAATTATGGTATGCTCCCTAGAAGTTAAGTTGGTAAGATCATATTCATGCTACATCTAAGAGCGCATGATCAGAAAATTTAGTATGAGAAAGATACAAAGAGTTCAAGTTGCACAGATAGTGAATGCCAAAGAAGAACAGTGCAAGCAGCTGACTGTTGGTATTTTGGTTAGCGGTTATATTACTATGATGTAAAGGTTATGTGCTTATTGTAATTAGGTTTTAGACATATAACTAAATTTTTTTGTAAACACGCTTGAGCCAATTCAATTGGAAGTGTTGTATGTAATCGGTTAAAGGGCTGACCTAGTTAATTGTTTTGTATGCGCATATAAATATTAGCTATGTCATTGTAATTAAGGAAGAGAGTCAATATAGAGTTGAAAGAAGTAGAGAAGAAGTATGTGAAGAGTTTTAAAGATGTATTAGAGCTTTGAAAGAGGTCAAAGCATCAGCGCATCAAAGGAACTGATCAGACAAGCAGTGTCATAGTGACAGTTCATTCAACAAATATAGTGTGTATCTAAGATCTGAAGGTTGTAGCCTTCACTACTTGAGTAGTGAGCTCTAGGACAATGTGTCCACACCCCTAACAGGGTTATTGTAAAAGACTCCTAACGGGGTCTGACCCTTAACAAGGTCACTGTACTAAATACATTATAAAGCAACTCCTAACAGGGTTAAGGATCTTCTAACACGGATCATAAAACACACTTATAGAATATTGGTGGGTGTCAATTACCATTGGGATTTTTACCTATTTGGGTTTCCCCATAACCATATTGGTGTTATGTGTTGTGTTCTTCTATCTTGTTAATGTTAATGTTCATTTCAGTACTTAAGCATTCAATTTAAGATTAAAGAGCTAAGTAAAAAGATTTAATACAGTGAACACTGATTCGCCCCCCTCTCAGTGTTCCCATTACTAACAATTGGTATCAAAGCTCTGGCCCTCAGAAAAGGAGTTTAACCACTTAAGGAGATCATGGATGAAGTAGAAATGAAACATTTGAAAAGAAATCTTGAAGTTGCTCTTGAAGACCTGGATAGATCTGAAAAAGAAATTGAGGAACTAAAAGAAAAAGTCACTGATGCTCAAACAATCATCAAAAGGCTAAGAAAATATTTGAAAGAATGCTCTACCAGTGACTTAGGGATAATGATAAAAAATCTCAATGAGGAAAATTCATCCTTGAAAGAACAGATTGAAGAATTGGATGATAAGCTGACTAACAATCAGGAAGTCTATGATGAACAGATCAAAGAGAACCTTCAACTAAATGAAGAATTGAGACAAGCAAACATGGAAATCTTGGAGCTAAGAAACAAAAAAGAAAGCTTGGAATCTGAATTAAAAGAGGCTAAGAATCACATTGATAAACTACACACAAGCAAGGATCTAATTGAATCTCAACTATATGCTCGGAGGCTTAAAGGAGATACCAACGACATTGGATTCAATGAAGCACACAATCAGATTGACAACATGCGAGAAAGAATGAAAGCACCAGAAGACACCATAGATACTAAGGAGATTGGAAGTCAGACTAAAGATCATTTTGAACCATCCAAGAATGAGTGGAAACCAGTAGATCAAACTTGTTATGCATGTAACAAGCATGGACATATAGCAAGGAACTGTATAGAGGTAAGACCTTTCAATGGCTACTGTTATTCACACAATAAATTTGGTCATAGAGCTATGAATTGTAAGACAAGTCAGAAGAACAAGACTCAGCATAATCAGAGAAATCAAAATCAGCAAAATATAAGAAGTTCTTAGAATATTACATGTCAGATATGTAACTATAATGGTCACTCAGTTAGATAGTGTAAAATGGTAACCCATGTCAATGCACTGAGGAATATAAGGTCTCTAGTTATTTGTCACTCATGTAACAATGCTGGACACATCTCAAAGTTTTGTAGGTCAAGGACACAAAGTTAGGAAAGCCCTAGAAAGCTAGAAGAATCAATACAGGACACTGAAGGTGAAGTCATGTTTGTAAAAGCTTCAGAAGATGTGAGATTGATTTGGTCAGAGGCAAAGAAGGATAAGGTTGATGAGAATGTATTGGATGCATCCACAGTGGACACACCCTCTACCTTTGGATGAATGACCCTCAGGGTCATAGGGGGAGCTAATTTAGCTCTAAATCCCTGCGCGGCCGGTATACTCACCCTCAAAGTATGCACCTTTGTACTTAACCTTTTGGAGACTAGTAGAACCTATGTGTAAGAGCACACTAGCTAATTGTTTATAGAATGAAAGTTGGAAATTATCAAGTGACAATTTGGTTTATGCGGCAAGCATTAATGGTGAAATTATTACTTTAAAGTACACATAAGCTTTTAGATCTCTCATTGCATTCGAATTCAGAGAGATTGGAGAGTAGAGGAGCCCTAGCATTTGATAGCAAAGGATTGCAAATTGATTCACTAGTGATTAGTAGTGCATTTGATTGGTTGCGGAAGCCCTAATCCATCGCGCCGATTGAGAAGTCTTTGAAATCATTTGGAAAGTGATATACAAGTAAGTAATGGCTACTCTCATTGTATTTGATGTGATAGAGAAGAAGAGATATGTGTTTAAGAGGCATCCATTCAAGTCCACATTAGATGACCTAGAAGGTGCATCCTCCCGCACTCCCATGGGTGTTATGCATGTGGAAGATATTAGGGCATACATATATTGCAAGAAGGAACTAGTAGGTTTGGATAGAATAAGAGTGCACATGGAAACAATGATGAAACCTAAAAAAACCTTCATGGATGAGTATGCGTAGTTGGATAATCATCCTATAGTGGAATATGCTACGACATATGAGTTCTATGAGTCAGAATGGATCAATATTCTACTTAGCAAGATCCATGATGACCTATTTTGGATAGGTGAAGTGCCGGTTAGGATAACAAGAGACCTAATTCATGAGATGACATGACTCTCAAGGACAGGCACCATTCTTCTAGTGGGAAAGGACACCAAAAAACTTGTAGAATAGGCTTGCAAATCAAGAAGTGATAGGCACAGAATGACAATAGAGCCTATAGAGGAGAAAGACATGAAATTGATGTCCATGATATTGGGATACAGGTTCCATCACACCAATAGAGTAAATAGTGTGTCAGCGGCCACCATTCTAGCAGCAATAATGTTGGCAAGAGAGAAAGGAGAGTTTAATCTGTGTGAAATCTTGCACGCATAGTTAATAGACATTATAAGAGCCATCAAGCATGACAAGACCAAGATATTTAGGTTTGGGTCTTTAATAATCTATATGTACTTCCATATTCTTGGAAAGGTGTCTAATTTGTATCTAGACAAATCTATTCCCACAATGCCACAAATATCTCTCAAGGCATGTATTGAAAGTACATTGAAGGATTACATGACTCTAGAATTGAAGACATTTAGGGTCAAAATGCAGATGAGATATAGGATTTCAGAAAGTATTGTTGAGAAATATAGGGACACAATTTGTTTCATGGTGGAAACGAATACAACCTGTATGGAAGATGTTGAACCAAGAACAAAGTGGATTCATCCATTGGGATATGAAGTTGAAGAGCCTATTCTAGAGGCTTATGCTCAAGTTCTACTGTCAACACCTAAGGACCCCAATGAACCTAGATGGGGGACTTATGAAGAGAAAACAAGAGAAGTAGATGTTGTATTGAGCAACACAACAACAGAAAGAAAAGTTGCCAAGGTTACTTCAGAGATTTTGAAAATTCATGGAGTATCTCAAGCAGAATTAGATAAAGCAAGGCAAGAGAAGATTGCTTTGGAAACAGAGAGTGCAGCTGTAGCAAAGATATAATCTGATGATCCAAAGATGAAGAAGGTGAAAATTGAGAAATCTGATGATCCGAAGGGTAAAACAAGTGATACCCCTTCTACGCCCAAGGTAACTATTGACCTTACCGCTCCTCCTGAGTATAGGAAAATGCCTAAGAGGAAGAAAGAGATCAACACTGGTCATCCATCCTTGTGAGTAACAAGAAACAGGAAGAATACTCAAGCACCCCCATAAGTAAGCTTCAAACCTAGTCTTAGTGTGTTGAGTACAAGGATTATTGATGAAGGAAGGATAGATCAAGTAGGGAAGTTCTATGAGAAGTATAGTGAAATTGACAAGTCAGAAATTCATGGAATGATTGTCAAACATATGTTGAAGTTCAAGAAGACAGTCCTAGAACTAAAAACTATGATTCTAGATAATCTATGGAACATATTAGAATTCCTAAAAAGACAAGCTGTTGAAGAGGATCTAAGATAAGAGAAAAGACTCTAGATGACAGCTTACTAGTATGCTCTCTAGAGGAGAAAAAGTTGTTGTTAGATCTGGTGAAGCCACATCTTAGAACCAAGTCAAGGACTTTACATATAATGGACAAGAATTATGAATTGGTTGCTAAGGAAATAGAGAAATCATTTGAGAAGGTCTTCATGAACATGCACATGTACCCATCTACTGCACCTACAACTCAAGTGCCCACAAAGGAAGTCAAGGTTGTAGAGCCCACTAATGTACCTATGACAGGTCACCAGGACTTAACGCTTGCAGTTGAAACACATACAGAGGTAGATAAGTCTATGCCCATGATAGAGACACTCAAGGATGACCCAATTTTTATTGATAATGTAAAAGTTACTATGGAAGCCACAGACATGGATTTGGACAAGTTTGAAGAAGCCTTTGTAAGCACACAAGAGGTTGAAACTCTTTGTGGTAACACTCCTCCCAATCAACAAGAAGAAGTATTGATTGAGGATATAACAGAGAAAGAGAAAGAGAAGATAGAAGAAGAAAAAGGAGAAGAAGAGGTAAAAGGAAGTGAGCCAACATATAAGCCATCTATTGAAATGATAATAAAAGTAAAACAAGAAGTAATGGATAGTACACCTATCACTCCAGTACCTTCAACAACATTGTTGTCAAGTTTGACACCTGACACAACTAGTTTGGATTCATGGGGAGAAGAAGATCTGATCAAGATTAGTGTCTTAGCTATGGAGAAAGCCAAGGATAAATAGGTAATGAGGAATCCCATCCTTGTAGAATCAGTAAATATCCTGAACAACTTGTTACCAGTAGATAAGAAAGTGTCCAAGGTACACTCTGTTGATTATGTAAGTGCAATTCTTTCACAGTTCAAGAGTAATTTCTCTAGCTTGGAAAAATTAGCATCATTAGTTGTAGAGGAGAAGTATATGTAGAAAAGACTAAATGAGTTGGTCAGTAACTTCTCACTAGACCTTATTTCACTCAAAGTTGGACAAGCAACTTTGAAAGAGTTTGTAGCAAAAGGAAGAAAAATTATTGCTGACTGTATGAATCAAGATAAGTTGACAACCGACCACTACAAGAAGATTCAAGAAGTAGAGGCCATGATTGAAAAGGTGAGGTAGTTAGTAGAAGATCCCTCTAATGATATAAACATGTGTAACAATGTATATCAGGGATAAATTGACAAAATTGAGAAGGTAGAAAAGGAGATGTCAAAAATAAGGGCTAGGTAAACTCAGTTTAGAAATGCTCTTGCACCCTCCCTAGATGTGTTGAATCAGAATATCAAGGAGATCGATGCCACCATGGTGACATATGATCAAGGTCCGAGTTTAGATTTGAAGAAGATGGAGAAACTACAAGATTCTTTATGCGCCCATCTCCAAACAATCAATGCATTGATTGCATTTTGGAAGCAAGAGATCCAAAATTTATAGATTGCATACCTGGATGTATTTTTAGTGTAAGTACTTGCAAAGATTTAGTTTTGTAACACATTTGTCATTAATGTCAAAGGGAGAGTATGTATAGAATATGGAGCTATAACTATGTAAAGAAAATGTTTAGTAAGAAGATATAAGGGAGATATAAGATAGAGTATGATTAAGTGGTTTTTGTATTAAGAGACAGTTAGTCACTTTGCCATATTCCTTTGTTGCCATCAATGACAAAGGGGGAGATTGTTGGAAAATTAACTATAATAGTGTATATGACTTAATATAGTGTTGTCATTATGGCAACAAATTCATATGATGTTTTGGAGTTAGCGCTTATGATAAGAAGATCAAAAATTGGCTAAGTGTTAAAGACTAGACAGTATACAGAGTACCTGAAGGTCAGAGCATCAGCGCATGTGCATATGATAGAATTATGATATGCACCCTAGAAGTTAAGTTGGTAAGATCATATTCATGCTACATCTGAGAGTGCATGATCAGAAGATTCAGTATGAGAAAGATACAGAGAGTTCAAGTTGCACAGATAGTGAATGCCAGAGAAGAACAGTGCAAGCAACTAACTATTGATATTTTGGTTGGCAGTTATATTACTATGATGTAAAGGCTATGCACCTATTGTAATTAGGTTGTAGACATATAATTAAATTTTTTTGTAAACATGCTTGAGCCAATTCAATTGGAAGTGCTGTATGTAACGGTTAAAGGGACAACCTAGTTAATTGTTTTGTATGCACATATAAATATTAGATGCGCCGTTGTAATTAAGGAAGAGAGTTGATATAGAGTTGAAAGAAGAAGAGAAAAAGTATGTGAAGAGTTTTTAAGATGTATTAGAGCTTTGCAAGAGGTCAAAGAATCAACGCATGAAAGGAACTGATTAGATAAGCAATGTCACAACGATAGTTCATTCAACAGATATAGTGTGTATCTGAGATCTGAAGGTTGTAGCCTTCACTACTTGAGAAGTGAGCTCTAGGAGAGTGTTTCCACACCCCTAATAGGGTTATTGTAAAAGACTCCTAACAGGGTCTGACCCTTGACAAGGTCACTGTACTAAATACATTGTAAAGCAACTCCTAATAGGGTTAAGGATCTTCTAACAAGGATCATAAAACACTAGTACAGAATATTAGTGGGTGTCAATTTCCACCAGGGTTTTTACTTATTTGGGTTTCCCCATAACCATATTGGTGTTATGTGTTGTGTTATTCTATCTTGTTTATGTTAATGTTCATTTCAATACTTAAGCATTCAAGTTAAGATTAAAGAGCTAAGTAAAAAGATTTAATATAGTGAACATTGATTCACCCCCGCCTCTTAGTGTTCACATTCCTAACAATATGTACATGTGTTTTCTTATTTTAACATTCATCTTATTACATACTGATGCAGGTGTCACCAGTTTCCATTGGGGGGCATTGTGAGGGGTTTCAGGCGTTAGGTGTTGACAAGGAGAAGGTAATTAAGTAATTTAGTTTGTTTATGCATACATGTATACTTGTCAGTTGTGCATACTCATTTTTAATTTACATGGTTTATTTGACAGAGGGTGGTGTCTGATGATGTTGTGAGGCCCTTTCACCATGATAGAGTCACATGCATCTCAATTCGTAGTGATATCCCCACTATCAAGTATATATAATATGTTCAATTCATGATTGTATGAAGTATTTGTTTGACTTTTGTAGGTCACCCCTAGTTTGAGGGAGGTAGAATGCCAAGGGTTTGTATCACTGATGACTCAACTGACATTTCTTGAAGAAAGTTAAACATAGGTAAGTTTTAATGTTAATTAAGTTATTTTGTAAACATATATTTGCTACCAAGGATTTAACATTAAATCTAGTATAACTCGTAGATCAATCTCATGTTGCCAAACATATACAGGTCGGAGTTGACATTGGTGGCATTGTTCCTTTGCTACCAAGGACATATATTAGGTCTCCTGTTTGCATGAGGAGACATAGAGGTGAGGTACATGAGAATTCAATTTTAGTTCTTTTTATTTATTATTGTTGACTATGATTTTTATTTTTTATTTTTTATTTGTAGAAACCATATAAATTAAGTAATCTAACTTGGGGTTTCACTTTTGTGTTTGAATGCAAGATCCATCAGAGACAAATAGTACTTCAAAGAGGCTACATTTTGATGATCCACTGGTAGAATAGGATGTCCTAGAAACATTTGTAGTTGAAATTTTTATTTTGAGATGTCATATGACACATTTTGAGATGGCATATGCCACATTGTATCTAAATATATTGATTTTATAAATATGTACAGAATTGTTGTTCATTTTGATATATATGAAACTTGATATTCAATCCAATTTGTTAATTGTGTGTTCATTTATTCATTGTTAGTATGTAAATATGCTTGTGTGTATGTACTCATGTGTACAATTTATGCCTTAAGTATATTCATGTATATTCAAGTACATTCTTCATAACCTAAATTCGTGTGTATGAGCTACATGCATGACTTAAGTGAATTCATGTGTATACTTTATAATCTTTGTGCTACATGTAGGCTTCATGACTTAAGAAAATTTATGTATATGATTTATGTGCTAGGTGTGTTCACATGTGTAATTCATCATTTAAGTGAATTTAAAATTTATGTGGTACATTGTATTCATGTGTATCTGATGCTCACAACCAAGCAAATCCTTCAAAGTTCACTTCACAAATCTGGTGATCACCTTGTCAAATCAACTCTTATGCAATGTATCAGGTTAGAACTCTATTATACATGTCAAAGACACATCATTCCATGAGAATCAATAAGCACATTCATGGAATGATGCTTATACATCAAGATTTTGTCAAACTATTATTGAGAAAACAATGACCTATCATTGTAGGTACCAAACCCTCATTTCTAGGGTCTGTAGTTAGGTCTTGTTCAAAAAGACTCTTGCAAATATCTCTAGATGCCCCCAATGGATCTAACACATCCCTATGGACCCCAATAGCATAGATCCATCACAAAATATACTCATCCATCGGAGTATATACTTGCAAAAATGATTGGTGCTACTTCATGCACCTTCAATCAAAATTTACCACCATTTGTGGTCTCTCCACCACCATATATCCTGCATATCCTTGCAACCAAACACTATTGTAGAAGACACTAGTTAATTCCTTGCCTTCAAATGCCAATGAAATGATGAAATACCGATATGGAAGTGATAACAAGGCAATAGACAATCAATTTATTCAATTTCAAATCATAGACACATTCCACAATGCATTCAAATGACCATCCTTGGTCTCTTTACATTTGCCAATGACCTTTTATGGTCATGTCCCATCTCCCTTGGAGAAGAAACATTTTTCCATTGTGGGCACAAATAGTGCTTCCATCATGTCTGGTTGGGTAGGTTTACCCTAGGAATGGTCCCACTTTTCCTCTTGACACACCAGAATGCTTGCCAAAATATGCAATGGTACTTAGTGGACATTGGGAACACTTTGGTCCAGCATGTTTGTGAATGTTCTATTGAAATCATGTTCTGAACGAGGTTGTCACTAGAGTTTACCCCCCAACGAGAGCTAATGGCGCATACTATTTGGTGCCAGGACGAACGGTTTGGAAGAAACCCAGTGGTGCAACTTTCAACTAACCCTTGTTGCAAGTTTTGGCATCAAGCGAGACTGGCGTGCCAAATTCAAAAAAATTAGAATCTCCCAAAATGGAGAGAGTTTATTGTAGGCCTCACAAACATGATCTTGTAGCATCTTACAGATCGCTAATACCTCTCATGGGGTCTGAGATACGAGCCTTGAAAGATCACTGCCCAATCGTGCTTAGTGCACCTTGGGGGCACTTTGGTCTAGCATGGTCATGAACATTCTAGTGACTCATGGTCAAAAAAGGGTTGTCACTAGCATTTATCTGCCCAAACAGAGCTAATGGCGCATACCATTTGGTGTCAGGATGAACGGTTTAGAAGAAACTCAGTGGTGCAACTTTCAACTAACCCTCACTGCAAGTTTTGGCATCAAGAGAGACTAGCATGCCAAATTCAAATAAATTTGAATCTCCCAAAATAGAGAGAGGTTATTGTAGGCCTCAGAAAATAATCCCCCCCCTCTCTCTCTCCCCTCTCTCTCTGTCTCCCTTAGGTATTATTGAACATATAATATAAATATTTTAATAAATATTTAATACTAATATTATACTATTATAGAATAGATAAATAAATAATAATAATATAATATAATACTAATATAAAAATTTATATAATACTAATGCTATGCTATTATCATTTAATATTAATATAAAAAAAATTGTAATATATATAACTTAAAATTGAAAAAACCACTCAACTCATAATATTAACATAATTATTTTTTTTAATATGTGACTTGAAATTGAAAAAATAAGTCAAAATGAAATGTTGAATTAGGTGGGAGATTTCAGATATCCGATTAGCCTTGGAAAATGCCAAACGTGAATGGTCAACCCATAAGGCGTGTTCACCAGATTTGTTTTGATCTCGAGACTTTGATCATGTAGTTGACAACCTTTTTTTCACCCAAAATTGATGACTTAATGACATTATCAGCTTTCCATCAATATAATTGCTGTCAAATTTTGAGTTCAGTAAGTAATTATTACTTATTTTTTAATTGAGTTATCTTTAAAGTCCCAATTGACATATTGATTGAAAAACAACTATTACATTCAAACTGTTTAACCTTTTTGAAATCCGAAACATGCGTCACATTCTATGCTTCACCTACTATAAGATTTTTTTTTTTACAATTTTGTAAAGTTTAGAATTAGTTAAGGTGGTCAAACATGAGAGTTTTTTTATTCAGAATAAGTTGTAGCAGCAAATCCATAATTAATTAATTATTTGGGAAAAAATCACTCAAAAATATGCATCACATCCAGGCATGAGTCTACTACTTATATCTAGAGTCTTGTAAAAATATATCATCATTTGATTGTGATTAAGGTGGTCAGACATACATATACTTTTTATCTTTTCCCTAAAATTTTCATACTACTGCATTGAAATCTAAAATTTTAAACAATTAGATTTTTTTTTTCAGACAAGGGCTAGTAGTTTAGAAACTACATTCAATTTCCTACAGATTCCATTCTTACAACTTTTTCACATAAGGTTGATAAGATGTTAAACTTTTTACATTAAGATGACTAACCCTGATTTTCTGATTTTTCATTGCCACTTAAGGCCATAGTTTGGTATACCATGATCCTGCACATACCCATCTACAAGATCAATATATTTGAATGAAATATGGCTTGAAGCAAATTTTATGTATTTGATGTAATAAGCCTAAATATATAAAGGCATGACAGTGTTGAATTGATGTAATAGGAGTTGAATGGCATAGGGGTTAAGGATGTAACCTTGGGGTCACTTGGTTGATCCAAGAATGAATGTACGGGATAAGGACCTATATGGTCATCTAGGTTTATAATATGGCCATTAATGCCATTAATATCATGTATTTGCACTCAAAGTGCAAAGATGCCAAGAAGTTGTAAAGTTGCATTTCAATGCAATTATGGCCTATAAGACACATGATGCGTTATGGGTTAGTAAGGGTTAGAAAAGGTTATGTTTAAAACTTTTAAAATTTATTAGAAGAGATACTAGAGTTATGTTGTCGAGTTGACAACATTGGTTGTCAACTTGACAACACTTTTAATCTCATTTTGTTGTAACAGTCAGTTTTAGACTGTTTAGGGACATTTAGATAGTTAGTTAGAGGTTGTTGTCAGTTTCTTTGAAGAGTAGGGTCTATTTTATGGTGGATCCATGTGAGTAGAAGAGCATGTGGAGTTAGTGTTTTTAAGGAACCATTTTCAAATGGTGTTCATTGAATAAACAAAAATATTCTCTGCAAACTGTGTACTATTTTGTAGGGTACAGTCATAACAACAACAAACTCTAATGGTTGTGTAGAATGTGGTTTGGATTGGATGGAGGTGTAAAATTTTTTTATTTTATTTTGTTTACATGTTCATATCTTCATTTGAGTGTTTTGATTACATTTAAGGAAGAGTAAATTAACTGGTGTTCTTGACTATTCCTAGTTTGGAGTCACAGTTAGCGCTTTGGTGTTGAAGTCTTCATAATGAAGTGACTCTCCCACCCCTGTGGCTACTATGATTGGTGGGAGAGGTATAACAATGTATTATATCCTTGTTTTGTATTTTGTTCATGCATGGATGTAAGTTGATGTGTTTGGAAGATAACAAAACAATGGAGATTGCTGATTGAAGGAGAGCCCGTTTTGCACTAATCACCATGGGATTGATGTCCCCTTAATGATGGGGATATTTGGTGATGGATTATTTTTGTTCGGGATCATAATGATGTTTTGGAACCATTGGTTTGATCCGGAGATAGTGTTGAAGGTCTTTTTGAACAGACCCTAGTTGTGTGACCCTAGGAACAAGGGTCTGGTGGCTAGATGAATGGGTAGATGGTAAATCCTTATAAAATTGAAAATATTTTGTTTTGAAACCTTATAAAGGACTATTTCATGCTTTGGGGTGTAGGGAGTAAGTACATTTATGAGTTGCTTTGTTATTTGGATGTAATTAGGCCTAGTTTGTGGGTGCTAGGGTATTGGATTTGGCATATGGTCCAAAGGAGTCTATCTTGAGACTTGGATAGGATTTAGAGAATCCAAAAGGGTATCTAGATCAATCAATATTTTCTTGAGTTGTTTGGAGAATTATGGAGAAAAGGGAAGCTTTTTGATTGGTGAAGGCTACAAGCCTAAGGGGCTAATGGCGAGAGTTGTGTGGAGGATCAGTTGACCAGACTTGGTGGGTTGGTGAAAAATGGTATATGGACCATGTTAAGATGTTATATGGTTTTATAATCAAGGTGCAAGACCTATTTGAAGATTTGGTGACTTGGGGGCTCTAGGTGCATTAGATGAAGCCTAGACAATGGATCCTTAGGAAGGATGTTTGATGTGAGAAGTTTTCTCACTTGTTGATTGACTTATCTTGTTATTCAATCAAGGTATGGGATCAAAAGGTATTACACACCACCTCTGCATCACTCTAGGGTCTAGAATTTCATGCTAGAGTCTAGGAATATCATTTACGATAAACTAACCTAGGATATTGGTCAAGGTTACAAAGTTCTATTCTGGGAGAACTCATGGGGAGGATGACCTCTTGCTGAAACTATATCCCCAATCACTAAAACACTCTCTCTCAAACCTTTGGGGCATGACTCTTAATAACTATATTGAATTTCCAAAAGGGGACCCTTGTTTAAACTGGAAGTGGAAACCCTTAGACAACACTTCATTATCACCTTCAGCTAAGTGAGAGTTAATTATTGTCCTTACTTCTAGATCCGTCAACTCAAAATATTCAAAGGACTCTCTAGTTTGGTTGGGTTCCAAGTCAGGCTCATATAAGGTCAAAGAAGGATACCAATCAATCGTGGATAGTCAAAATTAGCCCAAATCAAATCTACCCCTCCATCTTTGCTGGGATAAACTATGCCTCCCCAAAGCAGGTATGTTCACTTGGGCCACCCTTCATAAATGTATACTCACAGTTGAATACTTTAAAAACTTGTCTTCGAAGGTCCCGCTCGATGTCCACTCTGTGATGCCCAGGAGGAATCAGTAAATCACATCCTCATCAATTGCCCCTATGCTCAAAAGTGTTGGTTTTGGTTGATTAGGAAACTACAATTTCAATTCCCTCTCTCGAATAATATTTGTGATTTTTTTAAAAGTTGGCCTTCGCCTTTAAAGCATTACTCATTCTACTTAATCTCCATAATTTCCCCTCAATTTTAATCTGGGAACTATGGAAAGAACACAATCACAAAATTTTCTAGGATAAGAAACTTGAGATGGCGAATCTGCTCAATAAAATATAGAAGCTAGCATCGTTGAAGTCTCCAATAATCGATTAAGACATATTAAAGCACTTGAACTAATTTTCTCTCAATGAGATACTGAAGTCTGAAGTGAGTGGCACAACCTCAACATCCCTCCCCATTTTGGAGTAGGAGGAAAGGAATCGTCAATCGCCTGCCAAAACTGTAAATGGTCCCCTCTTGAGAATTGTTGGTACAAGTAAAACTTCGATGAGGCCTTCCATGGTAACCCAGGTAAAGATGGCATTGGATGCATCATACATGATTGGAATAAACAGATATGCGAGAGGCTAGCCAAACCAATTAACACTTCCATGATTAACTTTGCTGATCTAGAAGCTCTCTCTGAAGGACTCAAGATGTGCAAGGTCCTGAACATGAAGAACATTGTAATTGAAGGTGATTCACAAATAATTATCAACGCCTTGAGAAATGGACATACCCCTAGCTGGACCTTAAACTCTAAACTCCAGAACACCATTGGACTTCTTAAATGCTTCACTAATATTGAGATTAAACACATTTATGGAGAAGGAAATGTCGAAGTTGACAAGTTAGCAAATCTAGGTGTCGATGGTTCACTGATCTATGAAATTACCAATAGTTTACCTAATTGACTCCATTAATTTATTTAATTCGTGGGTTATTCATACATGAATCTAGAAGAACGGCTGGTTCACCAATAAATCTATATGGTATTTGTTTAAGATATGTAACGAATGTTTAATAAAAAAAGAGGGTGGGGGGTTATATGTTTGATTCCATATCCTAAATAGATTAACATATCGGTTCATTGTTGAATTAACTATGCTGCTAGACTGATGTTAAAATTGAATATCGGTTCCATAGTTCCCAAAAACACGATAGAATAATAGTTAATATCGGTTCTATAGTTCCCAGATTAAAACTGAGGGAAAATTATGGAGATTGAGTAGAATGAGTAATACTTTAAAGGCGAAGGCCAACTTTTAAAAAGGTCATAAATAGTATTCGAGAGAGAGAATTGAAATTGTAGTTTCCTAATCAACCAAAACCAACACTTTTGAGAGTTATCACCTTCAACACTTTTGGAAGTGGAAACCCCTAGACAACACTTCGTTATCACCTTCAGCTAAGTGAGTTAATTACTGCCCTTGCTTCTAGATCCATCAACTTAAAATATTCAGAGGACTCTCTAGTTTGGTTGGGTTCCAAGTCAGGCTCATATAAGGTCAAAGAAGGCTACCAATCAATCGTGGATAGTCAAAATTAGCCCAAATCAGATCTACCCCTCCATCTTTGCTGGGATAAACTATGCCTCCCCAAAGCAGGTATGTTCACTTGGGCCACCCTTCATAAGTGTATACTCACAGCTGAATAGTTTAAAAAACTTGGCTTCGAAGGTCCCGCTCGATGTCCACTCTGCGAAGCCCACGAGGAATCAGTGAATCACATCCTCATCAATTGCCCCTTTCTCAAAAGTGTTGGTTTTGGTTGATTAGGAAACTACAATTTCAATTTCCTCTCTCGAATAATATTTATGACCTTTTTAAAAGTTGGCCTTCGCCTTTAAAGCATTAATTATTCTACTCAATCTCAAGAATTTCTCTCAATTTTAATCTGAAAACTATGGAACCGATATTAACTATTATTAAAATTGAATATATTTTAATCTTCATATGGGTTGCCTCTCCCTAGCCGTATTTTCTTTGTCACAGGGATTGCGAAGCACAAACCATGGTAAGAAGGCTAAAATCACTACTATATTTCCATAATGAAGGTATATGTACTGAATATATAGTTGCAGCTTTAATTAACAACACTGCTCGGGATACATATAGTCATTTGTGGAAAGATAGAGTGATTATATCATCTACTTACCATATGGTTAAAAGATCAGTCTAGCTGTTTTCTGGACATGAGAAGATTGCATTACACTATACTAATATTAATAACTTCAATGATTTGTATAAATGCAGTAGTTATCATTTACGTAAACTTCACATGCGAGTATCTCTCTCGCCATGCTTTGTCATCATGACTCCTTGCCTCAAGATCTGCCCGGAAGGTTCTCTCATGATTAACCAGGCGTTACCCGTCTCTTCCAGCTGGCCACGTCCGGGAAACTCTAGATCACTCCCGGGTTTATAAAAATAGACCCAGACCCTTGAGTTCCTCTCCACGCATCATGGAAACTAATATTAAGATTTTCAATGCTAGACTATCGAGGGAAATGGCATAGCTGGATATTAAAATCACACCAGAAAGATGGAATAGGATTTTAAAATCAAAGGATGATCTTGTGAGAAAGGGTGCCATTGAAGGATTAGGTGAAAGACATTTTAAGTACGATTACACACTCCGAACCAATGGTGATATCATAGGTACTTTCATCGCCTGTTTGATAGTTGCAATGACTAACAAAGAAGAAAATATCTGGTTATGCAAGGAAATCTTTGTTAACAAATGTCCTAAAGGTCTGGAAAAAGAAGTTAAAAGCATTGATGATAGGAACCTCATTCCATGGCTAGAAGTATCCATGAATTTGGAAGCAGATGAATTAATTACTAAGAAGGATGTAGTAGCCCATAGGCCCATCCTCCTCATAAAGGATCAAATTGTCTTTGATCTTGATAGGATGGAGATGAAAAGGAACCTACCTTTCCTAACTGTTTGGCTGAATCCATCTCCCTCTGAGGACATGGAATGGCTCTTTAACTGTTATTCTGCAGAAAGATATAAAGTCCCTATCACATTCAAAAAATTGAATCTGAACGGACTTCAAATCAAGCTAAGAAACTCCTTTAAGAGGAGAAAAATTCCACGAACCAAATCTTCCTGTCCGACTCTGAGGATAGCTCTGAGGAGGAGTTAGTACTGATGAGGCGTGTTTAAGCCACACAATGGCACTGGTTCAATTATGCACAGTTATAGCGTATATTTGTCTAGTACAAGGGTCTAGTTTATAAATAATGTAAATATACGAATAGTAATAGGTGTTAAGAGCTGGTCTAAGTGAGATACTGGGTAGTTTTATAGTTTAATCCCCTAAGTTCAGTTTACTGTTGAATGGATTAGGGGTCTGCGAGCTTTTCTAGGTTTATATCTGTCATAATGAACTCTCCAGCATAGCACAAAGACAACTCCAGACAATTAGACCTTTTCCTTGAATGTCTTAGATACTAAAGTTAAGATTAAAATCCATCTATTATAACTGGTTTTATGTTGTACTTGTTTATCTTAGAAACTAACATTATTTTGATGAGGATTTTGAAAAGCAGAAGGTAATTCCTCTGGAAATCATAGCTAGTGTGCACTGGCCAAGTTTCCAAATGGTAAGGTCTATGGTTGTTTGAATTTTAAAAGGAATCCTGTTAGAATAGTTTTTAAAATTCTGTCTCTGACTGGTAATAACTTAACTGAGCAATTAGTTATTGATTTATTATTAATTAACAAGCATAATGGGTCTCTAGCTTGGGTTAGTGTCAAGTAGTCTTAGCATTAAATGACCAGGAAGTTTAGTAATGAAACGTAATAAAATTAGTAATGATATGTTTGAACAAGATCAAGTAGTCTTAGCATTAAATGGCTACATTGACTTCCTTGGTATATCGATCTAATTAATGGAGCTCATGTTAATAAAGCAGTTCATTGGTTTCTTCTAATTGATGTTGACTTTGGCAAACAAACATACTCTCAATTAGTTAGGTATTTCTAAATTTAAAATTTTTTAACCTTAGATTAGGATGGAAATTGGTAAATTCTGTATATTTTATAGATTTTATTATAAATACTTAATTTCAATTCAAAATTTTAGAATTATTGAAATGAATTGTAAACTTGAGGTATATTTGATACAATTTTCAGTATTTTGTAGTTTTGATAATTTCTTATTTGGACATAAATTTTGAAGGGATGACCACTTAAGAGTTTATTCAGCTACAAAATGATGAATTTTGTTCTAAATCTATTTTGTATACAAACATAATTGATAGGTAAAGTCTGTACATTTTATAGATTTTTATCATATTTTAATTTAAATTTTATGATTATCTGTATACAAGGTATATTTGATACATTTCTTAGTGTTTTGCAGATTTGATAATTTCTTATTTAGGCATAAACTGGGAAGAGATGACTAATTAAGAGGTTATTAAGCTATAAAATGATGAGTTTTATCTTAAATCTATATCGTATACAATCAGAAATACTTATATCTTAAGTTGGGTTTTAAAAAACAGGAGTTCTTACAGGGACTTCTCAATTCAAAATAGTATGTAATTTTACCTAACTAGTTTATATAGTGCAGTGGAAGTAAATTGCATCTGCAGGTACAACACTTCATTACAACACTTCATTTAGTGATTGGATCAAAGACTTAGAGGTCAACAATATAAATCTTACAAAGCTTGTGCCCACTTTGCAATATGTAAAGATTACAAATAAAAATAGAATCTATCAACATTTAAATTAAAAAATTGCTAAAATATCATAATCAAACTAATTAAAAAATCTATTTCTCATCTATTTAAACCAAGATATCCATGAAAATAAAACATTGCAATTAATAAAATTTGATGAACGAAGTTCAAATCAAATTAAAAAACTAACAGTAAAGAATAAATTAAAATTTAAATATATATTTACTCATAATTTTGTTTTTATTGAATAAAGTTGAAAGAACTATATTAGATAAAACATAAAATTCACCCCAAAGTAAAGGAAGACTGCACAATAGGGAGAACGGCAAATCCACTGCTGAAACAAACCAGCATTGTCCACAGTAGCACAAAATAACTCAAATAGTGTCACAGTATTAACCAGCTAATACATAACCATGAAAAGAACAAATAAAATAATATCACAATTGTAACCAGCTAATACAAATCAGCCATGTTCATTAAAAGCAGCTAATACAAATCAGCCATGTTCATAAAAAGCACAAAGAAAATAGCTGAAATTTAACAACTCAAAATTTGGTTCAAATACAGGCAGGAGCAATAAAAATTTCGTGGTATTCTGATATGTAGACCTCTTCTTTCTTGAGCTTGAAGAAGACTCTGTCCAGCCTGAGCCATTTTTCAGGAGCAATAAAAATTGCTCAGCCTTCCTTCATCTCAACTTTAAAATCAATTTCTTTTCTAAAATCCTCTAAACGGGAGCAATAACTATCAAATTCACTAACCGTTACCAGCAAGTGGAACTGCAACATGAACAAAAATTGAACTTCTAAAAAGTTCATTGTGCTCACTGTCAATCCTACTGTTTCTCCAAAATAGTTGTTGCCGTAATGTCTGCACCAAAACACGATTTTTACATCAGCAATACAATTCACATTCAATCAGCAATTACTGAAATACATATAAATAATGTGACTACTCACTGCCGTTCGAGAAACTTTGAAGCAACCATAACACTTGTGATTGTAAGCCTGTGAATGTTGAGAGGGGTTAAGCGGAAATCGGGATTTTTGAGAATTAGGCGATCAATATAAATGTAGGCCACAATAAATACGGAAGAACAGTAATCGATATCCTGTAGCATACTCTCTAAGCTCATTTCAGGAACTTGAGCTTGTGTGCTTACAGTGAAAACAGTTGGGTCTCCTATTATATTCTTTATGTCAGGAGGAATGAGTAGGCTTTCATGTTGGGCTACGAGTCTGTGGAGTAGGGAGGCAAGAAATGAGAGAAAACTTTTGAGCTCCCTTTCGTTTAGGGTTACAAGGCTTGAGTTGCTTTTAGCATTGGCATCGCAGATCTTGTCTAATTTGTTGGGATTTGTGGCTCCACATTCATCTTTATCTTCTGCTGCAGGTTGTGGGCATTCGGTGTTCAGTTCCACTGTGTATGCATAGAAATAAAATATGTATAAATATATTTTAAATCAAAATCAAACATTGAAATAATTTTGGGACTTAGACTCTCTTTTAACATTGATATTGCTGATCTTACCTAAATTGTTAGGATTTGTTCCTCCAGATTTATCTTCATTTTCCACTGTAGGTTTTCTGTGTTTATTGTTCATCTCTATTGGTACATTTATGAAAATGAAATATGTATAAATATAGTTTAAATCAAATTAACTATATGTAAACTTTGAAAAGATTAAAAAAAATATTGAGATTTGACTCATTTTTGATATTGATATCATATATCTTACTTAATCGGTTGAGGTTTGTGCGTTCAGGTTCATCTTCATTTTTTTGTTGTAGGTGGTGGGTGTTTATTGTTCATCTCCACTGGTGTATCTATGAAAATGAAATATGCATAAAATATTGTTTAAATC
>BSBK01009633.1:847500-855000 GCA_027943335.1 Chamaecyparis obtusa
CATGATATGCCTCCTAAAGTGGGAAGAAATAACGATCAAGAGAAAGTGAAATTGATGAGTGAGACTCTAGTGGAGTTTGAGGAGGTGAGGACTACTGATTCTCATTTTTCACTATCTCAAAAATGATATGTTATCATGAAATGTAAGGGATTTAAATATAATTCCTATACAAAAGGATATTTGTGAATTAATTCGAGTCCATTCTTTGGATGTTATCTTTATCCAGGAGATGAAGTTGTCTTTGGAAAAGTATGTTGAATTTGTCTACTAAAGTTTAGAGTAGGGGAAATTTTTAGTGCATTGGGACCCAAGGTAATTCTACCAGTTTAGCATGTCTTTGACACCCTCATTAAGTGGTTCCTATGTGGTGGGTGTCTAGAAGTCATTCTTTGTCTATGGATGCTACAAGTTTGGATTTAGGAGAAATTAATCTTCTCTCCAATGTTTATGCTCCTACTAATCTTCCTGGGAAGGCTAAACTCTGGTAGCATATAAGAGTGGTAAGGTCTTTGGCCCCCTATTTTTCTTGGGTTCTTGGAGGAGACTTCAATGATATTGTTAGTTTGAGTAAGAAAAAGGGTGGTGTTGGTAGATTGGAGCAATCTTCGAGAATTCTCCAGGAGAATATAGATCTTCTAAGGTTTGTTGATATCAATCCATCCAATGGTATGTTTACATATAATAAAGGAAGGTGGGGAGAATATTATATTTTAGAAAGGCTTGAAAAATTTATTGTTTCTTATTTTTGGGTGGGGGATAGTTGGAACATCAACTCTGAAATTATTGAATGGAGAGGATCAAACCATTTTCCCATTAAACTCTCAGCTTCTTCCTTCAACACCTCTAAGAATAATTCTTTTAAGTTTCAAATTATGTGGCTTCTAGATTCTTCTCTATATGAGCACATTGTTGATTAGTAGATAAGGGGAAAACTATCTTTTGGGATAACAATGTTCTCCTTTTCCAAGAGGCTCAAGTTTGTGAACTATAGGTTAAAGAGATGGAATAGACAATGCTTTGGATATGTCTTTAGTTCAAAGGTAGCAGTTTATACTCACCTTGATAATGCCACTCTTAAGATAAGAGACCAGGGGTTAATAGAGGAGTATTTTCAATTGGAGGCTAAAGTTGTCAAGGACTTATAGCAATGGGATCTTCATGAAGATTTTTTTTGGAAACCGAAATCCTACATAGACTGGTTACATGAGGTAGACAGGATACATCCTTTTTCCATAACTCGGTTAAGGATAAGAGGAAAAGAAAATTCATCTCATTACTCAAATATTCTTATGGTCATAATTTATGTTCTTCCAATTTTATCTCTAGGGAAATTGTTCATTAACTTTCATCTTTGGTTACTAAGGACAATTATGTTGCTAGTATGGAGGATGATTTAATTCTAGACTATTTTCCTTCCTTGGTCACTAATGAATTGAATGATTTTCTCATGAAGCCCATTACTTTGGAGGAGTTAGAGGGAATTATCTTCCAAATGAAGAAAGGTAAAGCTCCTAGACCTAATGGCTTTCCTATTGAGTTTTATCAAAAATTTGGGACATTGTTAAGATGGACCTCTTAGAGGTGGTTTTGGAATCTCAAAGAAATAAGAAGATGTTCAAATATTTGAATAATACATTGTTGGCTCTCATTCCTTAAAGAGAAGGGGATGATTCTTTAAATCTCTTTAGACCAATCTCTCTTTCTAATATCATCTACAAAATCATTACCAAGTTGATTGTTGAGAGACTCAAGCCTTGGATCAGATCCCTGTTTTTAGATGAGAAAGGGGGTTTTGTTTCTAGTAGGATGATTTTGGATGGGGTTGTGGTAGCTACTAAATCTATTCACTCTATGCACTCATCTAAAGAAAAAAATATATCGATTAAACTACCTATAGCTAAGGCATATGATAGGCTCAAGTGGCCCTTCTTGATGAATATTTTGAAATCCTTTGGATTTGGTTTGGAATGGATTAAATGGGTTACGAGTTGCATTACCTCTGTATCTTTTTCTATTCTCTATAACATTGAGCCTTCTGATCTTTTGGGGGCTTCTCAAGGCCTTTGGTAGGGAGATCCTGTTTCACCCTATCTCTTTATTTTAATGGCCGAAGGATTGGGAATATATATTAAGGCCAGAGTGGAACATGAGTTGATTTAGGACTAGAGTTGGGGAGATAGAATTCCTTCTCAATATCACTTAGAATTTTTTGATGATATGACTCTTATGGGCATGGCCAAAGTTAGGGAGGCAGATAACTTCAAGAATTCCTTGGACATTTATATGTCAACTTATGGGTAGAGAATTAATGAAGATAAGTCCTCTATTTTTTAATTTAATACTCCTAAGCCTATATAGATTAGAATCACTTAGAGAATATTGTATCTATAGATTGGGGTATTTCCTTTTATGTATCTTGGTATTCCTATTACTTTTGGCTCATTACCAAGAAGGTTTTGGAAAGAAATTTTAGATAAGTTTCACACAAAGGTTTCCCATTGGACTTATAGGTGGCTATCTTTAGCTATGAGAGTTGTTCTATTTAAGTATGTTATTCAAGCTTGTATTCTTGATAGGTTCTTTGTGTAGGTGGATCCATCAAGTTTCATTTAGGATATTGATTCTATTTCATGCCAATTCTTATGGGATGGTAATTTTCTATCCAAGAAATGGCATATGGTTAGGTGGGACTCCTTTTCCAAAACTAAACATGAAGGGAGCCTTGGACTTAAATAGACTAGATTATTGAGCCAAGCCTTGGATGCTAATTTTTATTGGAGGTGGTGTTTTCATCAGGACTAGGACTAGACTAGAATCATCACTACCAAGTACTTAGGTGGGTTTGAGAACAAGGACATCTCCACATATAATATTGAGGACCTAAAGGATCTATTGTTTGGAGTACCCTCAAATGAGGGGCCATGTTGATCAAGCATGGATAATTTTTTTAATCTATAATAAAGGTTTTGAGGATTTATTCTAGATGGACTCATGGGATGGGTTTCCACCTCTTATTTTTTGTATCCTCTTCTTCATCCACTAAGAAATATTTTTTTTGAGGTTGGTTGGACTAAGGTGGAAGACTATAAAGCTTCTTGACATATGGGGCAAGTAGATTATTTTGGTTGGAAAGGACCACACAAATGGCCTCCAAGAGGCTACGAGGAGGAACATAAGGAAATTTCTAAAATCCTTGTAGGAAGGGTATGCAACTCTTCTTAGGAAAGGTATAAGATTTCTTGGGGCCCTAACCTAAAAGAAAAATTATTTGTCAACTGCTATTGGGTATAAATTATTTGTCAACTGCTATTGGGTATAGGGATCTTGTCAAGAATATCTTTTGAGAATCTATTATGCCTTGGTGGAAGTAGGTTTGGAATAATTTTTCATGTCCCAAGTATAACTTCTTATGTGGTTGGAAGTCTAGAATAGGTGTCTCACATAGGATAACTTATGCAAGTATGGTTTTTAGGGTCCTTCTATGTGTGTTCTTTGTATGGGCTACGAGGAAACCTCTTCTCATATTTTCTTCATGTGCCCCTACTCAAAAAAAATATAGAATTGTTGGTGGGTGCTTTGGGATATGCCTTGATTTAATATTTCTACCTTGCTGGAATTCTGGAACCTCGTGGAATAACCCTATTCATGCTCCTTTTCTACATACAAAGTGGTATATTGGACCTACATTACTCTCTAGGAAATTTGGCTGGAAAGGAACATACAAATTTTTTAGGATAAGACGATGATAAACCATCAACTATATATGTGAATTATTAATAGCTTGCAAGAAAACTTGTTAGCTAAGTTTGATATATCTAGTGGTACAGGTCTTGGAGACTTTCTTATTATTCAAAGGTTAGGATTGGAGGGTTGTAGGTCCAACGGGTCCCCATATCATGTAGTTCATCATGGAAAAAGAAAGGTTCTTAGATATGGCTTTTGGAAACCTCTCTTGGAGGAGGTCTAGAGATTAATATTGATGGCTCCTCTAGGGTAAATCTTGGGCATGTTGGGATTGGAGGGATTGGTAAATATTCTTCAAGGATGGTCCAGTTCATCTTCTTGATCGTATGTATTTTTATACTAATAATTTTATGGAAGCCTTGCCTATCCTCTATGCCCTGGACTTTTATTGTACTTTGGGATGGATGAAGATTATTTGTGAATAAAATTAATAGTAGTTGTTGATATATTAAATAATGATGTAACTGAGGATAAAAGTTGGCAATTAGTGGGGGTGGTCAATCAGATTATCAAGTTGAGTAGATCTTTGGATTGCGTTACCTTTTTCCACATCCCTTGGGAGTGGAATAAGGTAGTAGATAGACTGGCTAAATGGGTTGTTGAGCACATAGGAGTGTGGGATGTCCAAGATTAGAGTAATTTATTTATGGGGTATTATGGTTTGCTAGAGGATTTTGTTATTGAGGACATGCATGACTATTTGGGAGTTGTATGGCCATTGGGCCGATTAGTTAGTTGTTACTAGAATTCTTTGTACTCTTTGTTTCTTGAATCAATAAATTTTTACCCCTTTATATATATGTATGTATATAGACTAAATCCCCCAAGGGAAGAGCCATAAAATTAGTATATGAAAAAATATAAGATTATATATAAGAAAAATGAGAAAATATGACCAGGGAAATAAAAAGAGAGAAAAAAAAGTGTGAAGACATATAAATGAAAATATATGATAATTAGCTTCATGTTGTATAGCAGATGCTCCTATACCTTTGTATGGTCATTGATTAGAGATCATTTCATTAAGACTCACTAATAGGCAATTTCCAACCGGATAAATAGTGTCTAGGCAAGAAGATATTGTTTCAAGAGTAAGTTTTGGATTCATAAATACTGATGACAATTCATGGGTGTGAATGCCATCAAGTTATTCAGGGAATGCGAAATGTTAGCTTGTAGCCTCTAGGCTCTAGGTAACAAAGGAAAAGGGTATTATGCAAAGAGAAATACCACCCCCACTTATTTGAGTGAAGTCCGAAAGGATCTCGAACAAGGGAAGGAGTCTTCTAGAAAAGTCCAGAATAATCGAACAACGACTGTTTATAAAAAGTTTTATTGTTTATAGTTTCATAGAGGAAACATGGATACTAGACTCAGCACCTACTACATTAAGAGTGACTGAGCAATGGCTTTCAGAGGTTGCATTTATCCAAAAAGGTGGAATCAAATGCTGAATCCTATGCATTTACCTTAGTCCAAATGGATACATCACCATCCACAGACCCACCGCCGGAGTCATAGTCCCTGCTGACCACTAGAGGCTTGTCGCATGGTCGCATGCGCTTGGGAAGCCACATGTGATCATGTGACAAGCATGAAACCGCACCACCAAAACCATTGTGAACTACCTTAACTATGACTGCTGACGGTTTTTCGCATTGTCGCATGGGCTCGGAAGAGCCCATGCAATCATGTGACCAACTGTAAGATGTTAACCACTGACCACTGGCGGCTTGTTGTTTGCTTGACTACTGACTGGCCCCGCGGTGACGTTAGAAATTGGGACCCACCTAGTCATGATAGCGCACTTAGGAAATATGCCACCTCACTCAAAAAATGCGAACCCACTGAGATTCTAATTCGACCATTGTCGCATGATCTCATGGGCTCGAAAGATTCCATGAGATTATGCGACAGCCATCGGATCTCCACTGCACTTGCACGACTATGAGGAACTGGGACCCCGCCTGGTTGGAGTTGCGCACTTGAAGGTCAAAAACATAGAGGGTTTTCAAATTGGAGGTTGAAAACACAGAGAATTTTTGGACCGAAAGTCAAAAACATCCTGAGCCTTCAGAGAGAAGGTCGAAAACACACTGGGTTTTCAGGCCAAAAGGCAAAAAACACAGAGGGTTTTGACACTTGAGCATTTCTTGGAATAAACAGGATGCGGCCAAAAAGGGAATGAAAGGAAAATTTTGGGCAACAATACTTTTACAACAGCAGATTAAAGGGCATCTCCATAATACATGGTTGACATTATTATAAACTCTTAGAGAAAATACTTGGAAATGATAATCATGATCGGATTCCCTTTGACATGAAGGTATTCATAGCTAATTTGTTATCATTATATGGATGAAGTCATGTTAATTATGTTACTATAAGGAGTTAATAAAATCCCTGAGGTGATGCCCCTGGGAAGGGGGTCAATGGATACTTTTATTGTTTTGCTACACAGCTAGACATGGGTAAGAGTATATGAATATATGTATAGGTATATACATATATTCGTATTCTTCTTAACAAACCTTGCTAAGTGCTATATTAATGATGTCCTCAGACAGGATAATGGTATGTACATATGCTTATATATATGCACATTATATATATGTATATATAAACGTATGTATACCCCATCTTATCTTACTTTAAGCTAGCAAGGTCTTCTAAGCATTGTTTTTACTCAGGGAAGCATTTCGTGTTGCAGAAGATGAGGCACAATTAGTAAAATTGCATGCATTTGAGAATACAGTACGGAACCTAGTCACAATTGGTATTCCTATATTAAGTTAAAGGATCCTAAAGTCAGAGTATATATTAGGTATATAGATATATATATACTAGTAATAGTATATATAGATATATATACTGATGCCTAAAGCTAAGATATAACGATTTGCAAGATCAAAATCAGGAAGTCTTCAATCCTGTTACCTTTTATAGTTTAATATATATAAATATAGATATGTTGATAACAATATATCTATATTTATATACATTTGATCACCTCCAGAAAACAATCTAAAAGAGGAAATAATTCAGCTAGGAAATTTAAAATTAAGTTGGAACATTCAGCACAGGATACATGTATGATAAGAACTGGGGATGTATTGAGCAACAAATAAAGTTATTACTTTCTTTAATGGGCAACTTGCAATTGAATCATTTCCTTAATTGAGAATGTAGTATCAAGAGATAGGGACATATGTCTTTATGGTATATATAAATATATATATATATATATATATATATATATATATATATATATATATATATACGGGTGTTTGTATATATATATTTATATATAAATTCTAGCTTCCTCCTATGAGTATTTCAAAATGGCTTATCTATAATAACTAATAGGGCTTCAGAGTATGTTTGGCTTAAGGTACTGGACGTTCTTCTCTTTCCTATTACTTTTATATATAAGAGTCATAAATATAGGTATACTGATGACAGTATACATATATTAATATATAGAGCTTTGCAAATATATATTTATATATTGGATAAGCCTCAGAAGATCTCACAGATCCGGTAAGGGTATGAACACATGTTTATATATATATAATCTACATATATATATAACCATATGTTCAAACTAATTATTTTTTGCCTTACTATTTGAGGAGATTGGAAATCATTGCAGCTTTTCTAAATGATGTAAATATTAGAGGCCCATAATGAACTCCTGCTATTATCTTCTTTCCGATAGTTAGCTAGGTATGACTTGAAATTAGTCAGAGCACTAGT
>BSBK01009633.1:860000-1012500 GCA_027943335.1 Chamaecyparis obtusa
ATATATTCTCAAGGAAGAATCTATCTAGGATTGTCAACACAATATCCCTTGAGTTTTTTTTATCCCTGAAGATGCGCATTTGTTTCATTCTTTCCATGAGCACCAACATACATGTGGAGGGATTTTTGTCCATAATTTTGTAATAAGAGGATTCTTAGAAGGAAATTTCCATTTAAGGATAAATTATTAAAGAGCCTCTCTAAAAACCCAAAGGATATCAAATCTCCTAATAACTTTGTACAAAATGTATTCAAGGAGAATAGGAAGTGAATAAATATACGTTGAATACTTTCCTCATAATTTTTATAGAGAACACATCTATTAACCAGTCAAAAAACCCATCTCATGAGGTTATCTTAGGTGAGGATTTTCCCATGTAAAGTCGTCCACCAGAAGAAATTGATTTTGGGTAGAGGTTGGGAATTATAGGCCTTCTTCCAAGTAGACATATCATCCATACCTCTAGTCAAGTGCAATTAGGATGAATTAATTGAAAAAGTAACACATAAACTCTTAGCCCAAGAAAGTCTATCCTCCCTGATGAATAAGGGAATTTTCTCTTCAGCAATAATCTTATGTAATTCTTCATCTTAGGGGATGAGGTCAGGGGCATCAAAGGGAGAATCCTTCAGCAACTTTCATCTACCATGGGGGGAAATATAATCTTCAACAAGGGTCCCAAAATAATATTTTAAATGTCTCATAATGTGACAATAGGTACTTCCATCAAGGGGCTTATCAGCTATCCAAAGATCCTCCCAAAGTTTAATGTTGTGGCCATACCTAATTTTTCATTTCAGACCTTCCTTAATAATATTGTGACTCCTTAAAATGTTATCTCAAATCTTAGAGCCTAAAGGGAGATCATGGGATGTCAAATGTCTATGGAAATAAAAATTATTTAAGTAGTTCACTTTCATGGTTTTGAACCAATCAGCCATGTCCATAACCAACTTCCATCCATTTTTTTTTTCAAAAAGAGATTTGTTTAGGTCTATTAATTTCCTTATCCCAAAACCTCCCAAATCTTTGGGTTTGAAAGCAATATCCCAATTAACTAGTCTCATACACTTATTTTCCTTCATACCAGTCCATAAGAAAGTGTGCTAGATTTTCTCAAGTTTCTCAAGAAAATTCCCTTAGAAATTTTGAAAAGAGATAACAAGTACATCACAATACCTTGAAGAGAGGCCAAATGGAGTTGAAGCTTACTTTCAATGCTGAGAATCTTACCTTTCCACCCTTACATATTCCTTTTTATTCTTTCTAAAATAGAGTTCCATAAATTGGAGGAAACATCCTTTATGATAAGGGGTAATCCCAAATAGGTATGAGGTAAGTCAGTATATTGGAAGTAAAGGATATCCATAATTTTAACTTGTAGGTCCATCGTAGTATTGAAAAAATAAATTTTTCTTTTGTTATAATTGATTTTCTTCCCCAACACATGAGTATAATCAATGAGAAGGCTCTTCCACTCCCTAGCCTCTATAATCGAGGATGTACCAAAAAGGAAAGTGTCATCCACAAATTGCTAAATAAATTTAGGAGGAAGGGAGGAAGCATCCTTGATACCTTGAATTTTACCATTCCAAATAAGGTGAAGTAAATTTATACCAAGAACCTCTGCTACCATTATAAAGAGGTAGGGTGAGAGGGGGTCACCTTATCTTAATCCCTTTCTAGCCTTGTAAAAACCCTAGGGAGTTCCATTCACAAGAACTAAAAAGTGAACTATCTCAATAACTTCTTTGATAATTCTAACAAATATCTGATCAAACCCCATCTTTGTAAGGATGGAATATAATAATTTCCATATAACTTTATCATATGCCTTGGAAATATAAAATTTAAAATCTATACTTGGATGTTTATAACTCTTGTCTATGGAATCGATAATCTCACCAGTAGTAATGGAAGCATCCAAGATTTGTCTCCCCAATACAAATCATTTTATTGTGTCTAGAAGCAGACCTATAAAAAAATGCCATGTTTCTATCCTCTTCCTTCATCCACTGGTCTCTTGAATATTACTTCCAATATATTTACTCATTAGAAAGGTTTTTGATCCATTTCTTCCTCAAAGATTCTTTCTGATTATGTATTGAGGGAGAGAATTTTCCTGTCACAATAACCTATTGGGGGTGTTGAAGCTTGGCTCCAATTTCTTTTTTCTACTAGAAAATTTCTCCAAAAGAGGAATTAATCCACTCTTTCACTTCTCTTCTAATGATCTCTAACTATTGGGAAATCTAGAATATGTCTATTCCCTAAATCGAGGTGTTCTACTACCTAGAAATACAATATCTAAATTTTGAGTAAAAGTTCCACATTATCTCATAACGAAATGTGAGTGGGCCAAAAAAAGATTTATCCATCCAATTTAGAAGGATGAGGGAGTGGTCTAAGATCATTCTTGGGAGGGTAGATAAAGAGATGTTACAACCAGGATCCTATTTGGTCGGCACAAGAAACTTATCAAGTATGACCTATATTAAGTGATGACCTTTCTTGTTATTGGACTAGGCAAAATGATTTCCCTAGAGGTCAAGATCAACCAGATCATTTTGAAAAATAAAATTTGATAAATCACACTTACTATCACTATAGTCTAGGAGACCTCCCATTTTCTCATAGAGGTACAAAGGGGAATTAAAATCACCCACCACCATATAAAAAACATCTTCATTATTAGAAATAAATTAGGATATTTACCCATAATCTAAACTCTCCTATTTCTAGTGTTAGAGACATAAACCTTAAAAACATACCACAAGGTGTTTCCCATATGAAATGAAATGACAAGGAAGTTGTGAGAAAAATTAAAGGCCTCCCCATTTAATTTATTTGGATTCCATAGCATAGCAAAACCTCTAGAAGAACCATCAGCTTTATTGTAGTAGAAGAACACTCCTAGCCATAATCTATCCACTAAATTAGCAAAGTTTAGAAAAGTCATTTTAACCTCCTGAATAAGTAAGACATATGCCTTCATATCAAGGATATACTATTTTAAAGCATACTACTTTTGGAGGTTTTTCAAGCCCTTCAAGTTCCATGAAAGGAAATTCACTTTTAGTATGGTGGGGCGCATCCAAAGTTAGTTTTCTACCATTGGTAATCTCCCTAGCCATTTCTTTATGTCTAAGAACCCTTTCCAAGGGTCCTCAAAGCATGTTGTCAGTCTCCACATCAACTGTGTTTCCTCATCTAGTATTCTTCTTCATAACTTTCCACTCCTTCTATTAGTATTTGAAGGTATTGATAGGAGGGGTGAATCAGTACAAACATGTAACCTACTAATTCAACCACATGTCTGATTAAATTTAGCAACAACTTCCAAATAAAAAAACATATAAATGATGCAATAAAATAAAATAAAATAAAATTAGACATCCACACATTCATCACACATAACACATTGTTGTTTTTATCATGGAAACCCTTAGTTAGAGGGAGAAAACCACCTTGGAGATGACACCCACAAGCCCTTTACTGCAATAAAAAGGTTTTCCCTGTTAGCAACTACAAATACTCTCTTTGAGGGTTCACCCTATTAGGAGTGACTAGTACACTATTATGAGTACAATTAGATCTATTAAGGTCTACCTCACAAGAGGATTTAAAACTCTTTTTGTGAGTCCACCAGTTAAGAGATTTATAATAGAAGACTTGTTAAATTCCACTTGGTTAAGGGATTTTTCTTGTTGCAACTATTAGGGAACAACAAGTACTAATTTAGATGTAGCACTCTTTTCCTATTAGATCTAATCTACTCTCTTCTCTTTGTTACTTCTCTCTGATCTGCCTCTTCTCAAAACCCTAATCACAACCTTAGAAATCAAGAATTTCACTTTTCACAATCATCAATCAAGTACAACTTACTAACTCTCAAAAACTATTTTTTTGCAATAAGGGTAGTACCCAATGAATACTTAACTTGCACCATCTTAACCTTCACCAAAATTCAAATTTAAATCTTCCTACTCAAATAAATCTCACCAAAACACATATCTTGATGTTGTAAAATATTTTCTAGCACCGCCTCAATCCATCATAATATTTACATATGATATTTCTAATAACAGTCAAGACCTTTAGACCATCCCAAATTGCTTCTGCTATATTCTCTCCATGCTTTCCTCAAGCGTATAAATTGTAGATCATCAAACCCTTATCATATAAGACACATCACAACAATAACTATACACATCACAATATCCATATCCGTCATTGATCAAAGATTTACCACCGGTAGCTCAAGAACTTAGTCTCTTAAACCTATAGCCTCTTCTGCCACTATCATGCTTGCACACCGATCATCCAAATAAGTTTGAGTTGTAATCATGATGTCTTATGATCATATAAATACTAATTCCATGACTACTCCATTGAATTTTATCTCATACTTTACTATTACCAAAATATCCATCTGTAGCAGTATTTCCTCTACACCAGTTACTATACTTATCTTTTTTTTGCTTACCAATCAAACACTGACCTTACCGATTATTCTAGTCATATGTTGGGACTATGTTTCCATCAATGACAACCAAATATACAATCACCTATAATTTCTCAGCAAAATCCATCACAATGCCAAAAATATCCCCCTTTGGCATTGATGACAAAGACTAGGCGGCAATATGTCTACCTCCTAAAATTATCTTAAAACTGATTGGAGCCAAAACATATATATTGTATGACCCACCCCTAATTATATAAATCACTAAATAATTGTATGACTTCCCTTGACACTATACATCATTAACTTATATTCTCCTTATACCTATTTTCACTTGTCTTTACACTCCCCCTTGTTGTAAAAAATGACAACAATTCACAAATTGAAATGTGTTCAAATGAATAGCATACCAGGCTCAAATTATGTCAAATTCATCCTTGAAGTTGGTCTTTTTTTTCTCCAATGATGTCTCCCATGACTTACTCAAATGATTCATAGCAATTATGTTCCCATGTATATCATAGGCCAACTCCTCCATGGCGTACAAAGTACTCATGTATGGTAATCCAATTACATATAGCTTTTGTATTCTTCATATTTTGTTGCATCACCTCTACTCTAGAATCTAAGTAGGATTGTGATTCAAGTAGTGTGATGACCCTCTTGTCTTGTTCTACATGAATCTCCTTCACCTTGTGTCTGATCATTTTCACTTTGGAACTATACTTTGTTTTAGAGCTTGTGATAGGATCAAGATTTTCAACTAATTTTTCAAGATCCTTTTGTGCATCTTCTTTGCTCTTCACAAAATCCTTGGTAAAATATGAAATTCTTGACAATTTGGTCAATAACTGAATGACCTCTTTTAGTGTGTTCTTTTTTTGATCCATAAGTTTTGAAAGTGTCTCCTTTTCTTTAAAAATATTCTCCACCAATTTGATAGTCCTTTTCTTCTCATAATTAGACTCGGTCAACTTCATTACAAAAGTATCATAGGGAAGGATGTGTGTGGTGTTGTGAAAGAGTTCTTCGGAACTAAATCTATTCTTAAAGAAATTAACTCTACTTTCATAGCTTTTATTCTGAAAAGACCAGGAGTTAATGCTGCTCACAGCTTCAGGCCTATCAGTCTTTGTAACTCCCTATATAAGATAATGTCAAAGATCCTTACTTCCAGGATTTTAAAGCTTCTCCTCACCTTATTTCTCCTCAACATAATGGCTTTGTCCTGGGGAGGCAAATTTTGGATTCTATTATGGTTGTGCATGAGAATATCCACTCATTGGAGAAATCTAGGAAAAAGGGCTTCTTGATGAAGTTGGATTTGTCCAAAGCCTATGATAGAGTGGACTGGGAGCTTCTTTCCAAAATTCTACAGGATTTTGGTTTTGATTAGGGAGTGGTAAAACTGATTATGAAACTAGTTACTATGGTTTCCTCCTCTATGATTGTGAATGGTGGCTCCTCTCCCTTCTTCAAGCCTTCTAGGGGGCTGAGACAAGGAGACCCATCTCTCCTATCCTTTTTGCCATTATGGTTGAAAGCCTTGGGATATTCATTAAAAAATTGGTTATTCAAGGGTAGATCTCAGGCCTTCAACCTTCTTCTATAGGGCTAAAGTGGTCCCACGAACAATTTGTTGATGATACAATTCTTATGAGGGAATCTACTGTCAAGGAGGCGAGGAACCTGGAAAAGGCCCTCAATGTTTACTCAAATGCTATAGGTCAACTTATTAATTGGGAGAAAAGTTTCCTGTATTTTTTTAATACTCCTAAAGATAGAATGAATAAAATCTCTTCCATCTTGGGTGGAAGATAGGAAGGCTTCCTGCCCCTTACTTAGGCTTGCTGCTGTGTTTGAAACCAGAGGCCAAATTTTGGAATGAAATTCTAGACAGATTTCATAACAAGTTGGCTGGTTGGAAAGGGGTGACTCTTAGCCAAGCTGGAAAAGTTCAACTACTAAAGGTTACTCTTCAAAACCTTCTAGTTTATGCTCTAATTCTTCTCAAAATTCCTTTGAAGTATGCTAAATTTATAGAAAAAATTCAAAAAAGGGTCCTTTGGACTAGAGTTGAAGAGAAAAAGAGACTTAGCTTGGTGGTCTAGGAGAAGGTTTCTAAATCTAAGAAGTTGGGGGGGTTGGGTATCAAAAACATAATGAATACGAATAAAGCCTTATTAGCTAAACAATGTTGGAGGATTTTTGAAGATGAAAAAGAATGGAATACAATAATTAAAAGAAAATACCATGTCACTTCTCTTGAAGGTATCCAACATTCTCAAAATGAAACCCAGGGCTCGTTTGTTTAGAATAGTATTAGAAAGGGTAAGAATTTGATCAGTAAAGGAGCTAGATGGAAACTAGGAAATGGTAGGAAGATTCAATTGTGGAATGATAAATGTTTAACGGAAAAGCCTCTTATAGAGAATTAGGAGTGGCATACCACGATCCAGGATTGTAAAGAGACCATTGGGGAAAAGGTGAGTGACTAATGGATTAATGAAGAATGGATCAACCTGGGATTGAGGGATATTAGATTCAAGGAGGTGAACAAACAAATCAACAACTGGTTTATCAGGGAAAATGTTCCTGATGAACTAATATGGGGACCTTCTATCACTGGAAAATTCTCGGTTGCCTCTGCCTCGGCTCTTCTCATCCCTCTTGATGATCAACCTTTTTGCGCTCAAGTATGGAATAAAGATCTTATCCCAAAAATTAACATATTTTTCTGGTTGTTTGTTCAGAACAAAGTCCTCACAATGGATAACCTCATAAGAATAGGGTTCCAAATGCCTAATAGATACATCTTGTGCTATAAAGAAGCTGAGACTTGTAATCACTTAATGATCCATTGCTCCTTTGCTAGAGAGGTTTGGGACTCAATCACTAAGTCTTTGAACCTAAAGTGGGCTAAACCTCAAAACATCTAGGACTTTGTTTAGCAATGGCAGAGCCCTTTTCATGAAAAAAATGCTAAAGACCTTTGGAAACTTGTTCTCCCTCACTTCACTTGGCAAATATGGAAGGAGAGGAACAATAGAATTTTTAGAGATGAAAAAGTGCCATCTCTTTTGGTTGCTAACTCTATTACCAAAAGCCTAATGGAGAATTACAGAAGTACTAGAAAGAAGGATACTAATTCTTGGAATCCTAATCTAAAGAAGGACAACACCATTTCCAGGGAGAACCTGAAGAGAAAAACTGATCTGAATCCTAGAGATAATATTATGTGGACTGCTCCTCCCTCAAATTGGTTAAAAGGGAACTTTGATGGTTCTGCTAGAGGAAACCCTGGAAGGGCTGGAGGGGGAGGCCTCATAAGAGACTGGGCTGGTAAGTGCCTAGGAACTATAGCTGTTCCATTGGGGATTCAAACTAACCATGTGGAAGAAGCTGAGGTGGCGCTATATGTGGTGAAGATGGCTAACGATATGAGATGTTTGAAATTATGGCTGGAAGGTGACTCCCTCAACATAATAAATTGTATCAAAGGGAAATCTATGAGCTCCTAGACTATTTCTCACATAATAGATAAAATCAAAATGATATTCCACTCTTTTGAGGAATGCCACATCACCCATATATATCATGAAGGTAATAAGTCAGCGGATAGGTTGGCAAATGAAGGGACCCAGAGTGACATCATTAAAATGTGAAGAGGGGAAGCAAATCTAAATGTCAAGATCATAAGTCTGATCACTTATGATAAAATTAATCACAATGAAGGAAACATCACTTAAAATTATGATGACAAGGATGAAGCAATTATCGAGGAGGGCTGCATGTAAGGTGAAGTGTGGGATCATAATTTTGGTTTTAATGAAGCACATATTCTGGGTTATTTCTAGTAATCTTAATAGAAATAGAAATAAAAGTTGTGAGACAAAGATAAGTGGTAAGAAGCTGAGCTAGAACAGAAGCAGAAAGAAAAATATGGGAGGAGGTCTGAGGAGAGAGGAGCCCTTTGATTGAGCTCAAAATGGAGACAAGAGAAGAGAGTATGAAAGAAGTTGAGGAAATGAGGGGTCACTTAGTATATGGCCGAAAAGCTTCACGGCTATGATAAACAGGTAACCACCTTGTTTGTTGATGGCTGGGTTAATGGTAAAATCAATTTATGGGGCAAATCTTTCTCCCTTACTCTTACCCTTATGGCTGAAATCACTGGTTTAGCCCTAGAAGGTATACATTTCTATGGAGACAATAAGCGGTTAGGAACTGAAGCTTTTAAGCTCTTCCCTAAAACTATAGATGAAGAAGCTCTCATGACAAAAGGAAAAGGGGATTATGTGGATATAACAAAAATTAAGGATTTTTGGGCCAAAATGCTGAAGATTATGATCAAGTACTTTACACTCGATGGGGGCTACTCCAAAATCTACAACCTGCATTTTATTCTGGCAAATCACTTTAGGCACAATAAGAAAATTTCTTTTCCATATTTTTTGTTGAGCTCACTGAATAGTAGCATAATAGAGCATAGGAAGAAAGTGAGTAATCCTGTGCTGCATGAGGGTTTGATTCTTCTCAACGCAGACTATGCTAGGGATATTATCCTAGACCCAATCCCGAAAAGGGTCCCTGGCAAAAGAAAGGAGATCAAAGAGGTCAAGAGAAAGGTTGAAACCTGTAAGAAGAGGAAGAGAAACAAGAGAAAAATCTCTGACAGTAGTGATGAAGCTAGTAAAAAAAGTGATAAGGAGAAAGAAAAGGACAACGAAGATAAAACTGATGACAAAAGCCCTCTTTCTCAGGGAAAGGGAAGTGCTGAGGATGACAATGCTAAGAAGGATTCTGGTAATGGAGCCTATGAAAAAGAGGACTAGAATCTTGAAGAGAAAGAGCAGGAAGAGGACATGAATGACATTATGGAAGAAGATAAGGAGGAAGAAGGAGGTAAAGAAGAGGAAAACCAAGAGGAAGAAAAAGAAGAAGGAGATGAAGAGGAGGAGGAAGCTACTCAGGACTTCCCTACTGAAGATGAAAAAGAAGAAGAACAAAATGATACTGAGGATGGAAAGGATCAGGCTAGCAAAAAAGATGGTAAAAACTGAAAGGAGGACACCTCTAGCCTCTTGATGGGTCAGGATGAAGAAGAAAAGGAAGCTAGTCAGGTCTTCCCTACCGTAGGTGAAAAAGAAGAGGAACAAACTGAAACAGAGGATGGTAAGGATCAGGGATAACTTTAAGAAACCCCCTTTTAGGAAAAAGTGCAAAATCCTGGTGAATCGTGCATTATTTTAGGGGGGAATTTGTTTTAATGCAAGAAATTTTTTTTTTCAAATCCATGACTTTTCATAGTTTTTATTGGTGATTTTTTCCCCACCGAATGAAAATTTCATAAATTGCTGGTGAATAATTTTCTTTTGAAGTAAAGAATTATAATATATGAGGTGAATAATTTTCTTTTCAAGTAAAAAATAATAATATATGAGGCAAATGATTTTCTTTTGAAGGGTAAAAAAAATATTTGTATTGGCAAATTTTATGTACCGTTTGAAAATTTATTTATTTTATTGGCTAATTGTTTGTTAATTATGGAAACAAAAAAATATTTTGTTGGCGATTTTCAAAAGATGGGAAATATTTTGTTATAATACCTTAGACTAACATACATACACTATTTTATAATGTTAAATATATTATTTGATATCGTTTGATGATCCAAGATCAATGGATGAAGTTTAATTTTGGCCCCAATTTCTTGAAGGAAATAGAGTTGTGGATGAAGTCACTGGAATGTTGACATGTATCAAATAAGGGTTACTTGTCTGCAAACTACAGTGTACACATGTTGGTATCGATATTCATGGTTCTATTACTATAGTGCAACTTGTAACCTCTTAACTCGGTAAGCAATAAATGCCTTTTCAGTGACAAGTGACATTCTTTAACTTGTCACGTAGAGTAGACACGTAGTGACGCACCACTTCCAAATTCGTATAGATGCTATAATCAATATCTGGCATCTTTTGCATTTATGGGAAAGATTTACTGCCATATATGAAAGATTAAGTCCAAAATTTTAATTTCTCACACGCATGCATTTAGGGGAAAGATTTACATGAAAGATTTAGAGGCATGTTAATGACAATGGATTTAATACCATTAAAGAAAGAATAATTTATTGCTAAGTAACGATCAAGAATTCAAGGGCTATTTATAGATGAGCTATCTTCATTATTCATCAATTCATCTTTAGCGTTTGCTAGACAATTTGTTTATTTAGGGACTGTAGTTTGCACTCTGCAAATAATATGTTTTTAAGTTTTCTGTAGTTTTACTATTTCAGATGGACACTCCAATTAGGCTTATATGCACATCTGAGGAGGCCCCGAAGGCCTTTCTGGGTTCCTTTACTGATGAAACCTTAGAATCTATTTGTAAGGAGGGTGGGCCTTTTGTTATAGAGGCTGTGAAAATCATGCTAGGCTGAGAGTTTCTGAACAATGAAGATAGGCACTGGGTCAACACAGATATTATGTCCCATTTTTTGGCATCTCTTCTCGACCTCAGAGGAGAGAAGGTGGACATGTTAATGCTGCTGAGGAGGGTTTTTAAAGAAGAATACCTAGGGGACAATGTTAATGTTGTCATGTTCACAAAAATAGGGGTGGGGATCCCTTGGGCAAGTGAAATACCCCAGCTTCTCCTCCTAGGCCAGAATGTGGCCATGCAACCTTTTCTTTTGGGCCTCAATGCTAGGCAGTATAAGTTCCATAGGAAATGGGCCTTGATTGCTAGGGATTTTCTCTGAAAGTGGTTTGCCCTTGATGAAGAGGAGGCTGAGGTGGGGCAATTCAGGTGGCTCGATGAATTCTCATAGATAATCATCTCTTGTGAATTCTAATTAGATGGAGCCGAAGGCCAAAATCAGTAGTGGACTACTACTGGTTTTTTTTGATAAAACATTTATGGGTTTTGTTTGTTTATAGTAGGTTTCTTTTTGTAGTATTTACTATTGTACTGGAAGTAGACACTGGACTACTAGTCTACTAGTGGTTTTTTTTTGATAAAAACATACCTCATTTTTTGGTTTTTTTTGTTTATAGTAGGTTCCTCTTTGTTCTGGAAGTGGAATTGGACAATGTTTATGTAATTATAATTTTATGAAAAGAAAACAATGAAAATTTTGCAAGCTTTAGCTCATTTCAATTTGTAGAAAAAATGGTTCTTAGACTTCTCTGTCACTGTGATTGCAATATTTTAATTAATTGCTTTATGATTTATCTACGTATTAGATATGTATGATGTATCACAGTTGTACAATGTAGATAGTTATAGTTAATAAAATAAATGTCTTATCAGTTATCATTGAGTACTGACATTAAGTTTGTGTAATCACTACCTGTCAAAATTCACACACTCGTACATTTAATATGAAAGATTTATAGAATTTTGAAGGACAAATGAATTAATAAGGTTAGAGAAAGAATTTATGGCATTCTAATTATAATGTATGAGAATTATATGTGAATATGTGATTATAATTATCAACATTAAAGTTATAATAAATTAAAAAATATCATTTTAACTTTAAGAATACTATATAATCAATTTGACAGACAAATGAATTAATAAGGTTAGAGAAAGAATTTAATTTTTTCTAATTATAAGGTATGATAATTATATGTGATTATAATTATCAATGTTAAAGTTATAATCAATAAAAAATATCATTTTAACATTAAGTATACTATATAATCAATAAAAAATATTACTTTAACTCATGTTTGGGAGACCTAGTGAGTCAGTGACCACATAAATCTTGTTATCTCTAAACACTAACCTTAACTTCGGCCTCTGAAATTTATTAGAATTTAATATTATTAAAAAAATAGTGCATTTTGAATTTGATTAGCTAAAATTGTTACTATTCAATTAAATAAATTTAAATGTTTTTAACTTATTATCCATTATTAATTAATATTTATAAAGGAAAAAATAACATTATAACATTTAACAGTGTCCATTGCAAATAACTACTTTTGGATGAGCATAGATCGATGATGTATGATGGACTTCAGGATGAAAGGGAAAAGAAACCCCATCTTTTCAAACCTATTCTAGAATCATGACACGTGTCACTAAACACATAACAGGTTCTCTCGCATGGTCCTACCAACAATGCCATTTGATGATGACGTGACACATCTGACTCGTAGTTGTGAGGTGAGTCAGCCGTTAGGTGAGTGGTGACTAGGTGAGTTAATGGGACCCACGGGGGCTCGGAGCCACCACAGGCACACAATGCTATTATGACCGTTGGATTATTGTAGATCAATGACTGAAGTTGTATTTCAGGATGAAAGGGAAAAGAAACCCCATCTTTTCAAACCCATTCCAGAATCATGACACGTGTGACTAAACACATAACACGTTCCACTCACAGTCTCGCATGGTCCTACCAACAATGCCATTTGATGATGACGTGACACATCTGACTCATAGTTGTGAGGTGAGTCAAGTGTCAGATGAGTGGTGACTAGGTGAGTTAATGGGACCCACAAGGCCCAGGGCCACCACAGGCACACAACACCATTATGACCATTGGATTATTGTAGATCAACAAACCAAGTTGTATTTTAGGATGAAAGGGAAAAGCAACCCCATCTTTTCAAACCCATTCCAGAATCATGACACATGTCACTAAACACATAAGACATTCCACTCGTAGTCTCACATGGTCCTACCAATAATGCCATTTGATGATGATGTGGCATGTCTGACTCATAATCATGAGGTGAGTCAGCTGTCATATGAGTGGTGACTAGGTGAGTTAATGGGACCCATAGGGCCCAGGGCCACCATAGGCACACAATGCCATTATGACCATTGGATTATTGTAGATCAATGACCGAAGTTGTATTTTGGGATGAAAGGGAAAAGCAACCCCATCTTTTCAAACCCATTTTGGAATCATGACACGTGTCACTAAACATGTAGCATGTTCCACTCGCAATCTCACATGGTCCTACCAACAATGCCATTTGATGATGACATGACACATCTGACTTGTAGTCGTGAGGTGAGTCAACTGTCAGATGAGTGGTGACGACTCTAGATTGTACAATTTTGGCACTTTAAGTTTTACTTTCCAGTAGTCTGCGGATTTAGAAAGGGTTTAGAAAGGGTTTATGGATTCTAAATTTCTATGTTGAGGAAAAAAAGTGCAAAAAAGTCTCTCAGCTGAAGCTCTGTTCCCAGTCAAAGTTTGCAAAAATTGAAACTAAGGGTAACAGGTACAACTACTAAAATCTTGAAGACCTAGGTCCCGCATTTTAAATTTTTCAAATCTCTTGATTTACAACTTTACCATTTATATTATAGAAAAAAATTATCCTGTTACTTGTTAGGGTTTAATTTTGATCCTTGAATCACCCCTGTAAATTGTAGGCATGTAGCTGTGCATAAATATTTAAATTTTCCTACGAGTAAATAGTGATACCGGTTTAGGTTACCACTTACTAGCTTACCATGATGGGAAAATTTTTTATCAAGAATAAGACTATGAGTAAAAAGATAAGTCAAATAATAGAATTCCACAATTTGCTTAAAACACCAGGTTTCATGGATTTATTCCATGATATTTATGATCCTGTTATTCATAGAAATAAGGGAATAATGGAAATTAGATTTGCAATTGAAAACAAGTGGAACGATCCAAATAAGGGTTCAAAATTTTCTTCATTTAACCCCAAGGTAAATGCAACGACAAATAAAATTGCATCATGGAATGCTGGGTTGGCAAACATGGCGTTACCTCAAGTATTCCCTTGCCCAAAAATTGTCATGGTCTGTGCCAAAAATTATGATGAAAATAAAAAAGCAATTGTGAATAAAAATACTCAGGAGGAAATTTTGTCCATAACCGAGAGTGAATTTGCTAGTCTGTTGAACTTAGGGTTTGAACGACAAAACTCAAATGTGCAAATTGACCTAACAAAGTTGGTAGAGGATTATGAAAAAATAGATGCTTGCACATAGAGAGATTCTTATATCAGAGGAATAACAAACAGTTCAATCCTGAGTCCAGATCATAGGCCTCCTTATGATTATGAAATTTTTGTGCCATGGGTTCAGGACAGTATTTCGTTACTAGCATTTTGTTTGGGATTGGATAGTAACAAAGAAGTGGGTGCTAGCATTCTTGAAATGATTTTTCATATTCATTTTTAAAAAGAACCAGTAAAATATTGTTTTATTGAGCACATTGTTCGTTGCATGCAAGAATAATTACTAATGATTAAAACAAGTTCATAAAAGACATTTAGAATCACAACCTACTTGTGCTATCTTCTCTTAGCAAAGCATCATGTGATATTTCAGACAAACAAGCTTTGCAGTCAAGGCCAAAATCCAATATATGAGTTGACACCTCAGATAAGGATGATTGATAATAGAAGGAACTACAAAACTTTTGTAGACTTCTTTTTGGCACCATTGTATGATAAAATTATAGGCACTCCAATGCCTAGATTACCTACTACTTGTAGAGATTTAATTCAACTTGGAAGTAAAATACAATTGGTTGACTGGTACTTCATGGAAGAGTACACAGTATTAAGGTTTTACAGTTTAGTAGTAGAACCCTACAAACTTCCAATACATGTCACATAGAGGGTATTTGCATTGGAATATGTATGGTAGATGGAGAGCACAGATGTACTATTTAATGGTTAGTAAAATAAAATGATATTTCCTTCCTTGCCTTTCTCATTTGGAGGGTTCACATTTGAGAGAAGAGGATTCAAAGTGGCAAAAGACTTTTTTTCAATTTTTCACTTTGATGTTGACAGTCACTGGCAGTATGATCCACTCAACATAATTAGAATAAAGCTTAGAGAGAATGAGAACTCTGCAAGAAAATGTCAACATGAAAGTATGCCATTGATTGAAAAATTTAAAAACATGGATTCGTGGGAGGAGGTTAAAAAAGAGATGGAGAAATATGCTTCTAAAAATAATATGTCAATACAGGAATTGTCATCACAAATTATGGCATTGCACAAACATAAAGGAAAAGTGCAGGCCATGACATCGCCCAATTTCTACCAGAAAGCTGCTCAACCATCTACAAAATCTATTCCAAATGACCTAATGGATGAATGTATGGATGATAATTGGACTCAAACCAAAATTAAAGATTTTTGGGAAATGAGGAAGAATCTCGGTGAGCCAAAGACCGCTAAAGATTTTTATGAGGTGGAAAAGGATAAAATGTTTAATGACTTGCAGAATAAGGAGCATCTAGTTGAAGCAAATGTCACCGATGATGATGAGTATGACTAGGACTTTGTGGATCCCACATCTAGTGTGAATCCTACAATTAGTAGAGGACTTGATAAGTCCACAAAAGATAAATATACCAAAGGGGCAGATATTATACAAGAAATGGGCTACCAAGGTAGTGGTGGTCTAGGTCCTAGTGGACAAGGGGTGTGGTCTGCACCTGACCTACTATCTCCACCAAAACATGGTGTGAAACTAGGCCTTGGGCTTGGAATTCAATCATCACATTCATCAACTCAATCAATTCCATTAGTTCAAGCTTCAAATACAGTTCCACCTGTTGCAAGCACTCAGATTCAATCTCAATCAATTGCCACTCCCACAGCTATGGATATCATGGGTACAACTACAACTAGTGGTCCAAAAAAGGACATTGGAGATAGACACAAAAACAATTGTTCCCAGAGATCAAGGCAGGGTAAAGAAGCAAAAGGTTATGACAACTACAAGTATTAGTACAACAATGCCAATGGTGACTGTGAGTCCAACAATTGCCCAACCTTTAGGATAAAACCCTTAGAACAGTCCAAAAAATCCACTTGTAATGGGTCAGGGTGTTGCTAATCCTCATGGTGGAATTAGTAGAACCACATGCAACATAGGTGGAAGCTCGTACATCAGTGCAAGTACTATTTCACCATTCAAATATTCAGTTGTGTCACAGAACCCTGATTTTCATTACAATGATTTTGTAACTAACTATGAACAATCAAAAAATAGGAATAGAGAAAATAGTAAGAAAATGAAGATGGAAGCAGTTGCTGCAGCTCATGATGCATAACCTACATCCAATAGGTTATTTCCCACATATGACCCAAATAAAGATATGATGGAATTCATGGTTGTTATGCCCCCAGCTAGAGATAACAATCCACCAGAGAGTCAGTTAGATCCATCTCAATTTCAAGTTAGCACCCTCCAAATGGATTTATCCAAAATTAAAAATGTGGACAAGATAAATGTGTTGAAAATGACCAACCAAGTGGTCTACAGTTCACTGATGAAGTTGGGGAGAGAGAAAGGAAAGCTTTAAGGCACAATAGATAAGTTAAAGGTAGACCTAGCAAATGTAAAGGCAACTGAGAAAACAACAAAAAATAGGTGCAAAGAATTAGAGAGAAGGATAAAAAATTCATCCTCTAAAGAAGCAATTGGACAACAAGAACATATGGACATAGAACTGAAAACTTTGAGGGAAAAATTGGAACAAAGAGAAAAGAAACTTGAGGATGAAAAATCCTCTTCATTAAGTTTCTACAAAAAATTGGAGAATGTGGGACATGCAACCAATAACTTAAAGAAAGAATTGGAGAATGAGAGGGTAAAAACAAAACAATGGGAAGACAAAGAAAAAGAGTGGGAAGAGAAAGCATAGCAAATAAGACAACATGGTGAACACCAGTTCTTAGAAATGAAACAAGACCTAAAGAAGGCAAATAATACAATTAAAAATTATGAAAACATCTTGAATGACAATGTAAATAATACAATCAAACAAATAAAAAAATTCTTCTGGGGGCAAATAAAGATGTCTGGTGATAGGTTGTGTGATTGGTTTGAACTGAATGAAACTGTTATAGATGTTTATGGGAAGCTGAAAGAGCACATTGTAAAGAACAAAAGTTTTTGTCAGAGATAGAAAACTGCAAAGAAGATTATACAAGAAATCAACAGATCCAGTGATAGGCATTTGGCAAGCAAGGGAATTCAGGACTGCATTGGTGCAACAATAAAGGTGACCTTTGTCTTTCAAATATGTCAGAAACTAACAGAAGCAGATGAAACTCTTGCCTTCTTTGGGCCAAAGCTAGACAAGATGAATAGTAAAACAACCAAATTTATATCTCTTGGTTTGTCGAGTCTTGGACCTGATTACTCATCAACGAATTTCATTGGAAGAGAAGCTTACAAAAAAAAGTTGGAGGACACAATGACATCTGATTTAGGAAACCTTCCTCAAGATAGAACTCATGAAGGCATTGCAAAGTGCATCAAAATATTCACAATTTTGAATGCAGTAATGGAAGGAACATTTCTTTCAACTCACTCTTCCAAGTATGGATGGATGATGAAGTTGCAGGTCATTTACTATAACATTATAAATTTTTCCCTTCCATTCGATGAAGAATGGAGCATACTAAAGAAACTGATAGAATCATCTTGATCTCATCAATCATAGTATGTGGAAGTACTTTTAGTTTCAATCATCTATATATCTTTAGTATATATCTTTGATATTATCCTAAATACTAGAGTTTAGAATTGAGTTTAAAGTAACAAGTTTGAACTTTGTTTATCTTGAACAGGATCAATGTTGCAGTCTTGCAGTTGCAGATGCTATTGCCAATGCTAATTTACTAAACCAGCCTATCAAATGCATAAATGTATAACTAAAGTTGTAGAGATGTTGTAGACTTTTAGTTGTCTTACTGATTTACATTTTTAGACTTCTCACTTCATATTAGGCAAATCAACCTGAAGCTGTTGTTGCTCCCTTGTTTCTATAAAAGGGAATTCAGGGTCATTGGCTTAGAGTTAGGGTAATGAAATTGAAATTGGGAAATGTGCCAAATTGCCAATGGGTATTGAGTCATTGAATTTTGTAAACAAAATCACAGAGCTGTATTGAGGCATTGTATCATATTTGTAATTAAATTAATGAGAATCAGTATTTCTAACTCTAAGAATTGTAACATATGAATTGCTATGTTGTCAAAAAGAATAATGAAAAATCTACAAGAATTGTACCATATGAGCTGAATAATGCAAATGAAAATCATTATTAATTGTGGAATTGAATCTTGATGACATTATCAACCACATTCATGTTTTTGATATTGGAATATGCTATTATGCATGATTGATGATGAGATACAGAAACTGACAGTAGACTTCAAGAAAAAGCTTAATAAATACCTAGGACCTGCTACTTCTACAATGGTTCAACTTCAAGCTTCCACATCATATCATCATTGAGATCATCAGATTCAGTGCCATCAACTTCATAGATTCCTTGGTTCTTCGATATGTTTTCTTCACTCTGCATACCACTGCTTAACTGATGTTCACTACTAGCAGTACTAGTACTAGTACATGAGTCAATGACATCATTGTCTCTGGCATTCCCACTCCCAGTCCCACTTTGGTTTGAAATGTTTCCCATCCCTCTTCTTTGACATTTCTTCCTCCACAATTTCAGTGCCCTTTCGTAAGGAAAAGTATTGACTTCATACTTGGATGTATAGAGCCTCAAGCAATTTTCCAGATTCTTGTCTAGTTTGTTTCTTAGCTTTGACTTTAAGAATCCCAAAGCACTGAAAACTCTCTCATCCTCCACCGACCCCAATATCATGGTCATACATAAATCAACAAGCTTGAAATATTCTAATATTGAATCAGTCAACAATTTACTCTCAGCTAGATTTTTCCAAAGCCTTGATACTGATCCATCTTCACTAGGGTTCTACATAATATTATATTGTTCTCTCATTGTCAGTGAAAAATGACCTGATTGCTCTCTCAAATGATTTGCATCTAAAATTCCATTTAGAGTTACTCCATTTAACTCTTTGGTTTTGCAGAAATGATTTATCAGAGTTAGTAGCTTAGTTTTAAAATCTTTCAAACTGTTCATATTCCAATATCGAGGAAACACAATAACCATGGATTCAAGTAGTTTGACTGGAGGGAATCTTGCTCTAATCTATGCAGAAAGATCAAAGGCAATGTGCTTCACAGAAGCTGTTATAGACTTAGCGATCTTGGTAAAGTCTTCCCTTTTAATACTTGATACTCGCCTCCTAAGGTTCTTTCCTGGTTCCTTGGACTTGATCCTGGCAAAGTAGTGCATTGGTATCTCAACTTCGTGAACTTCTACACATAACTCCCCCTTTGAACTGATTTTTAAAAATTTACCAGGATTGTCCAAATCTATTATTTTTAGCCAACTGGCAAATTTTACATCATCGACACATAATTCATAGAGATTATCAAGCGTCAAGCATGTCGATTTATGCAGCACATCATATTCTGCAATATGCATAGCTCTTTGCTGGGCCTTTTTCATTATATTTCTCATTTTCTCAAGCATGGGGAGAAGACCTACTAATGTTAATAGTGTCTCTACATTACTTAACATTGCCAGCAACACAAGAAATTTCAGTTTCCCTACTTCGTCATGACTTGAGTTCATTAGACCAAGAAACAATTGATATTCTAAAAAAAATCAATGTGCTGGTCCATCCAAAGAGATCCATCTGGTATCATTATCCTTGAGAAGCTTGTTCCCATCGGTTAGTCCTTCAGAAAAGTGTTGAAATTCCCTCAATCATTTTGGACTTCGACATAAGTATTGGTATAGCTCTTTGATTAAAGATTCATTTTTTTGTAGTGGAGCATGCTTGCTGACAACTCCAAAAGCTAGATTCATTCTATGGACCATGTAGTGAATGGGAGTAACGTAGGGTGCAAAAGAAGGTTGTATCCTTGTGCAAAGAATGCCCTTGTGGCCTTGCATTATTGAAGCTCCATCTGCTCCAACACACACCAGCTTTTTGGCAATGGTCATGTCATCTATACTTCCATATTCAATTAGAGAACTCTTTACTATTTCAAATAAATTTTCCATTGTCGCATTATCCCTCATTTTTGCAACAGTTAGTAGATGAGGTTGGCAAACAAAATTCTGTATAGTATAAAGATGCATGCATACCCAGGAAGTATTGTCTACTGTTGTAACCTCATCTAAAGACAATGCAATAAAATTTGACTCTTTAATTTTTTCCTTCAAATCCTCTTTTTCAACCTCGGCAAGACAACTTGCCCATTTTCATCCACTGTTTACTGACCAGCGACTGTTAGGATAGTTACGAACTTTCAAAAAGTGTAATAAAGCACTCAATGATGGGTAGTCTATCATAGGATGTCCTCTGCTCAAAATATTAAACACAACACTTAACTAAACAACTTTTCCCATTAGTTCTACTTCCAATGCTTTTCCAAAACAAGCTTCAATAGAGCCTTTAACTTCACCAAGCTTCATCTTTATATTATGCTAAAATTCATATAATTCTGCATTCCTAACATGTTGAGATTCCTCCTTTTTTTTCCATCTTATCAATGATTTTTGAACTCCATCTATGGTTTTCTTTTCGTAAACTTTACCCATATGCTTCTCTATGGTGTCAATTTTTAGCTGCAACCTCTTTTCCTTCTTATTTATCTCACTGCAAATATTACATCTGCATTCTATCGAAGGCTCCCCTTCAATTGGATTATCCACTAGTTCAATGAATGGATACTTTGACACCCATTCTATTTGATAATTCCTCAAAAGATCCCACATTCTATTATTCTTTGATTTGTATTTTATTTTCTTCCCTGCACCATCATCTTCTCTGACATTCTCAGTCTCATCCAAGTCGATTATATCATTATGGCTACTCTGGGTATTTAACTAAAAATTTTCTTCAACTTCATCGTGATCTGAGATATTAGGTTCGTTGACTTCTTCAATATGTCGTGTAGGTTCAGCCTCAGGTTGTGAATCTTGAAAATCTTCTTGTGATGAAGTAGCTTCCCAATTTTGGCCAGAAACATTTCCAACACCATGACCAAAGTATGATGATAAGGTTCTGCATTTTGTTGGCCTCTCTTGGCTTTCCCCATATGCTGGAGCCTTACCCTTATTCTTGTTCGACATCTCGATTCTTCAATGAAATAAAGGATACCAGTGAAAAAAAAATGTAAAAAAAATGTTTACTTGTTGAAGAAGTGACAAATGACAATAGAACTATAATATACAATGTTTACATAGTTGCAAAATAATAATCACTTACCTTTGCCTCAAATTCAATCACAGTTGGGACTCACCAAAGTAGTCAAGACTCAATAGTCTGAACTTCACTATCGATCAAATTGAACTAATCCAAATTGTGTACAATAACATTGATGTATGAATGTATTTATACTAATCTTTATTGGTGAATTGGGTGGGAGGTATTAGGTCAGTGTCCAAATATTTGGTGAAGCCCACGTAATTATAACACATCTTGTGTTATATCTTAGGCGATTATGGGTATTCCAATACCATGGTAATATTAATAATGTTGGCAAAAATCAATTGGTTTGAGACACACATCTGTAAAATTGCTGCAAAGTTGGGTCTGCCTAAATATATATAGGCCTATATATATAACTATTGGTGAATATAGGCCATCCATTTGGGGCCTCTTTGAAATTATAGGTGAATGTTAAAAAAATATTGTGCCCAAAAATTATATGCCATTGGCGATGATCCCGGGCATTGGACCCAATTTTCATAAATGTGGGGCGATATGATCATTCCCATATGGCCTATATATTCACCAAATTGGGGGTCGGCGACAAGCGACATTCACCAAATGGAGAATAATCACCACTAAAGTTTTCACTGGTAAGGATTAGGCCACCAATGAGGAGGGTAAAAGCCATAAGGAGGACACCTTAGGCCTCCTGATGGGTGCTACTAATCTGGATGAGGACAAGAAGTCTGAAGCTTAAGGCACTCATCTGGACAATTGGATCAAGCAGGAGATGTAGGATATGAAGCTCCACCTTCAGGCTATGGAAAAAACTATGAACACCCTGACTACTAAGCAGGAGAAGCTGGAAAAGAAGTTTTTGGATAAGGTAAAAAGTAATAACTGGAATAAGAATATGGCTGCTGAAATCAATAAGATAGTTGACAACAAGGTTAAAGATATGATGGAAAAAATTAGTTACAATGGGAACATGATAAATGAGGTCCTGAAACACAACAATGAGGGCCCTAGTGTTGCTGTTATGAACCTGAAAATTTTGTCTTTTTGAGGAAGCCTACAAATATTTACCCAAGTTTTTTTAATGTTTTCATCTAACATATTTCTCTTCCTGATATATCTTTGAATAGTTCTTCTAGATACATTCAGTGAATCATAAATTGCATGCACTTGTTTTCTCTGTGTCAACCTCCTACTAGATAAAGTAGTCATAATTTCTCTATGTGTAGCACTTAAATCAACTCCTCGACTTGAGTTATTAATGTTGTTCAATGCATCTTGCAAATTTTGAACTATTGTTCGATTTACATTGTCTCCTGAGTTTTTCTTGTTGTCAACACCCAACAACTCCAAAATAGGAGTCATTTCTTTTTTCCTGAATAACCTAACAAATAATTGAGCTCTTGCAACCATACGTTTATTTTCAAGATATTCATCCCAAAGTTTTTTGCAATGATTTTTAATTGTACTTTCAGATAAAATTTCTTCAGATTAAATTTGATTGAAAAGTGAATCCTCATTCATCTCCATCAAATTGCCCATTCCAAAAGATATATTTCCACCTCCAGAACTACCAATTTGTTCCCCTTCTCGAATTTCATCTTCTTGAATATCAATAGGTTCTTCTTGAACTTCAATAGGTTGATCTTGATTATGTTTTGTATGATATTTTTTGTCATCCTTTATTTGATCATATTCTTAATCTATTCCTTTTATTCCCCATTGCAAAAATTGTTCAGATTGAAAAATATAAAAGAATCACTTAACTGGAAAAACTCATACATTTGTATAAAAGCTTATGCTCATAAGCAACCAAAATATATACATATTTATCATTCACAAAATCACAACAATCTAATCTTGCAAAATTTCTCAAGGACAATGAAAAAAATATAGTCACTCCAAAATCATCAACCTATCTTGGAAACACAATGAAGACAATATTTTCCAAAGAATAATTGCAAAAAAGGTTTTCAAACCTTACCTTAAACCACCACTTGACAGAAACCATGCAAAGAACAATCCAACAACCCTGAAATTTCCCAAAGCTTTCACAATCCTCCAATTCAATCTCAGAGCCAAAATCTATAAACTTGTATATCGAATACTAGCCAAAATCCTCTTAATAAAGAAAACCAAATAAGGGCTTCAATGCATGCAACACCATAAACAGGTAAACTGCCCTATGAAAAATAGAAAAGAATCACTTAACTTGAAAACACTAAATCAAAACTTGACATGCAATACCCTAATATAAAATAAAAATCATTAATAAATTTCAAAAAACTATTAAAAATCACTTAATTCAAGATAAAAACCACTTAACTCTTACAAATAAAATTAAAATAATTTATAAATTTTAAAAAACAATTTAAAAAAATTGATTTTATTTAAAAAACTAGCCGTATTGTTAAAATTTGGATTTTAGGGGCTTGGTCATGCCCGAGACCATGTTTGGTCACCTAATAGGTTCGGCCGGACCCCTTCCGGTTGGACCTAGTTTACCTAGACCTATGTGGAATCCTATTTGGCAGCCAAGTGAGCAAAAAAGGGTGGCTCTCAGAAGTTCTCACTTCTAGACCTGAATTCTTTGTCAAAATTTACCTTTCTATAAAATCTAAAAATACCATTTTGTAGAGGTTAGAGTCAAGATTATGGTCATGTAATTTTTCTCATGTTTTGATTTCATCTAATATATTATAAGTTGAAAATACTTCAAGTAGGTATTTTAACATTTAAGAACACACTCGTTCGAAAAATATTAAAAATAACAAATCATGTCAGAAAAATTAAAACTTTATATTTAACACTAGAGAGGAGAGAGTCCTCTTCAAGAATATATAATTTTTTTTTTTAATGGTGTAGATTTTATAGGGAAAATTTGACGCAAACAAAAAACTATTGATCTGGGTAACACTGACTTTGGATAGTTATAACAGACAAAATATATACCAAAATCCAATCTTTCTTTTTTTATGCACTAGCTATACATGTCATCTAAAACATATTATGGAATTAGAGGAAAAAAATATTATTTGCATATAGTTTGTTGATGCGAACAATACCCTAGATTTCTAGCATATTTCAACAATAAAAAAATGGACTTCAAAAATTAAAAAACTATGTCAATTTTTGTTTAGATTTTTTAAAAAAATTTATAAGCATAAACTTCATCAAAATTTACACATTTCATTATTTTACATCATCTTCAAATTCTAAACACAAATGCCACTTTTATGTCATTAAAGTTGAAAAATTTGCATGTTGTTGTCCTTTTCCTTTATAAAAGTGTGACACAGGTTTGTACTTTTACCTTGGAAAAAAGTCAGCTAGAAAAAATGACCATAACAATTGATGATGATGCTAGGAATGTTGGTCCTAGAACGAGAACAAGAGGGTGTACTCAGAGGAAGGTCCTTGAAAAGCCAAAGGAAATGAAGGATCTGAAAGATGCTATCCAAAAGATGGAGGACCTGCAGATGAAGGCGGAGAAAATGATAAAAAACAATTAGTTTGTTCTGGATGGTTGCTGGACGTTTGCTAGTTGTTTTGTTAGATTATGTTTTCCTTTTTTTTTGTTGTCATTTCTAGGGTTTTTTGGGTCTTGCTTTTTTCTTTCTAGTAGGCATCTCTTTTTGATAAAATTTATTGCTATATCTTAATGCTTTAATGTAAATGGTTTTGGGGTCCTTTCAAAACCTATTTTTACCTTAATCAAAAATAGTCTCACTATCAGGAGTTTGATTGGTAATGGCCTTTATCAATGTGTCTATTTGATCAATCACTATTTTATTTGTGTCATACTATACATATGGAATTAGACCTGCTATAATATCTCTACCAACCTTCAATACTCTAGCCTTCTTCTTCTTCTTCTCTTTAACCTTATCTCTTTGTGCCTTTAACATCAATTTATTAGAGATCTTAAGTAGTTCCTTAGGGGAAAATTTAGTAATATCAATGGGGGTCTAGATATCTTCATCTTCATCTTCATCTTCATCTTCTTCTTCAGTCACTGGTTTGATTTTCTTCTTTTAACTTGTTTCTCCTAAACTCAACTTCCTTTTAACTATGACTATATCTTCAACCTCTTTGAGACTTTCCTCTTTCTTCCCTATCACTGGTTCTTCATTCTATTTCTATACCTTTTTCAAGTATCCTCTTCCATAAGAATATCTTGAATCAATACTTCATCTCCACTAGTTTGACCAACATATTATGTTTTAATGTCATGTACTTGCTTAGGGATATTAGAAATGACATCACCTATTATCTCTTTAGGAGTAAACATGTCATCAATTTGCTCAACAACTGGTTCTTTATCTTTCTATTGTTCATCAGAAACTTCTTGTTCCTTTGGGTCTTGTTTTGCTTCCTTCTGTATTTGTACCTTTTTCTTCCATGTTTCCTGAGTATCATCATACATACTTTGTGTGTCACTAACAAGTATTCTTGCAACTCTATTTTTATCTTGAATTCTTGTCTGTAAGCTTCAACTATTATCTTTTCTTCTTCAAGATTCAACTCAGGATTCACTTGCAAATATTCTTTCTCCATAATCTCTCTATCCATCTTTAGTGTTGCAATCCATCTTGCATGAATTAAGTCATAAAGTTCTTTAGGTATGACATGGTATAGCTCACTTGGAGTTTTTAGAATTTATGTAGGGTCCATATAATTTCCTCTTCTATCTTCTTCACGTCTTCACCATTAAAGAATTCATATCTTCTACCAACTCCACCCATTCTTCCTCCCTCCATTATGTCTTTGACAATAAAATCAATACTAAGGTATTTATTCTTATAAATTGTTTCAATTATTTTGTATCCTTATCTAATTTAGTCTTGGATTCTTCATCTTCTGCTATGTCCTTTTGTTTACTATTCTTACTCTTCTCATTATATTTTACTTTATTCCTCTTGTAAGTCATGTTTACTACCAGTGTCTCCTCTACTTTTGCAGACTTAGTGGGAGTATCTTGTGCTAGTTTATCAACATCAATTACTTAATTAGAAGTACTAACTTTTGTACTTCTAACTGTCCATGTCAACTTCTCAATCATTCTCCTTGTCTTTGTATCAGAATTTAGTCTCACCAGATCACTTTCTACCTCATAACCCATGGTAGGAACCCAAGATGTTCTTGGTTGCATAACTTGCAAAATACAAGTGTCAATATCAACAAGAAAATAAATATGTTCTTTATATTTTCTCTACAATACTGGTTGGGATTATTTCTCATATATGAATTCTTATCTAAAAATCCTTCAAGTAACCACACATAACATTATTAAAGTTATCTTGTAACTCTCTAATGAACTTACTTATTTTCATATCCACTAGTTTATGTGTAGCCCATTGAACTACGCTTGTACTAGGGAAATGATTTTGCAAGTAGAAAAAGATACATACCAGAATTTCTCCATACTTGAAAGATTATTTCTTATCGTTCTTTAACCTATCCATATTTACCATAAATTGACTCTCCAACATCTGTCATAGGTCATATTGCATCCACCTTGTCCATTTAATAGGATGCATGAATTTCTCCATCGGGCACACTATTCAGATGACTAGATTGATAAACTCTATATCCAATGAAAATAGAAGTGAATATAAATTATTTATCTTTTATATCATTGATGGTCATGGCTTGGTAATCAGGTTTGGATTTGGTTAACCGGGTAACCAAATTAGTAGTAATCATCCTCTGTGTAGATGACTCACCGGTAGCACAGAATCCAGTTACTCTATGAATGATATCCTTTGTGATATTGTGAGGTCTATCCAACCATAGAAATTTATTGTGTACACAACTCAACACATATCTAACAATCATGATAAAATATATTTGGTATATCAACTGTGTAGGCTAAACCCTTCATCCTCAAATTCTTGTGCTGGTCCTTCAACATACAATTATTATACAATCCTTTATATTTGTTGTTAATAGAATCTATTCCAAGTTCATTATTTTTTCAATGAATATATGATCACATATCTTTGATGAAAATAAATCCAATGGATATGGAAGATAGGGCACTGATCTTATTGTTCTTGCTCAGATTCATCGAATGTAGTTTGAACATGGGCCTTGGTTCCTCAGAAATATCAACCAAAATAGAGGTATGCACAACTCTTTCCATGATTCAATTCAAATGGTACACCAAAATATTATGAAAAACTAGAGAGACACCTATTGATTCTCTGGTTAGGGTTTTTGAAAACTATCTCAATTCTTAGCTCGCAATTTCATAGTTCACTAGCACTGGTCACTTCAGATTGCTTATAAAAACCCACAAGTGCACATAAGAAAGTACAGTGACAAATGAACTTACTTTAGCCTTATCTATCCTTGATAAAATAGTCATTTCACTTTAATGGTTAAACAATACATTCTAATAGTTGAATAATGCCTTTGTAACTTTTATGACTAGTTAAAAGAAAAAATGATATCACCTCATGAGCATATATAATCTCAAAAATCCATTAGACTTATCTAAAATACCAATATAAATCTCAATATATAGATAGATCTTACCACTCTCATAACTAGGGGATTGGTAAAATATTTTCCTTTAAGTGCTTCCCCTAAGACAAAATAGACTTAGTTTGATGATGAATCCTCTACACCAAAGGATGATGAATTTCTCTTGGATGACTTGATTTATTACTTGTTGTCTTCTTTCTTCATCCTTGTTTTCTTCATCTCACTTTTGAATTTCTCAACACCAATAATTTTCTTACCCTTCCCGTCTTCTAACCGGTTGGGTGACTGGTTCCTAAAATGACAATCTCTTTCAAGATGACCAATACTATGATAGAGAAAACATGTATTACCCATTGATTTCCAGGGCCCAACATTTCCTCTTCGAGTTCTCATCCTACAATTCACAACTACATGACCATAGCTATCACATACTAAACATGTGACATTGAATTGTCTCTCCCTTCCATAAGGGTTTACCACTTTGACTAGAGACCTAGGAATATTCACTTTAGACCTACAATCCCCAGCTTTATGACCATATTTATTACATGTATCAAATTTACCATGACTAGATCTACTACTAGGCCTAGATCGACACTCATATGCAATAGAACCATACTTGTGACAATTATAGAAATAACCATCAAAAGAATAAGGTTTATTCATTGGTTTTCTCCTACATATATTTTTAGTATGACCAAGATTCCCACAATTGAAATAGATAGGTTTTTTAGGTTTCTTACTAGAATTGCTTTGATTTACCTTTAGATCTTGTTGTGGCTCCTTTGATCTTTGATGACTCTCCAACTTCAAATGTGCCTTTATTAGTGTATCCAAGACCGATTGTATCCTTGTTTCTCTTTTGGATCTTCAATTGTTCATCAAGTTTTTGTGAATTTTCATTATACTTCTTTAGTTGATCATTAGCTTCTTTCTCAATTTTTAGCTCTTTCTTCAATTTCTCATTTTCTTCTCTCAATAATTCATTTTAACTTACAACTTGTAGATTTACTTCAACTATATCTTGCATTTGAATTTGATATAAAACATATTCTTATCTTAGTTTGTTAATTTCCTCATATTTTTCCTTTACATCATCCTCAACAACTTTCTTGACATCTTCAATAGATTTCCTTGTATCCTGAGCAATTCTTCTCCATTCAAGATCTTCACACATCTTGAGTGCTTGACCTTCAAGTTCTTTCCTTGTATTTGATGTCTTTAGTTAGTTTCATTTTTTCCTTCATTAGATCTGTAATTGTCTCCTCAGATTATTTAGATCCACTTGCTTCTGATAGTTTCTCTATGTAATCTTGTATTTCCCTCAATTGTTTAGTAAGTTCTCTTCTTTTCACAAGGGAGTTCTTCATCTTTTTCTGCAGCTCATTGATCATCTTGTTTGCATTCTCAAGTTGATTCTCATACCCATAACTCTCCATGTTGCCTTTTAGGGATCTTCTCCTCAAGAGGTTAAGATTAATACTAAGAGGATTGAAGCTATGATACCAACTGTTAGTATTTGAAGGTACTAAGAGTGGGGGTGGGGGGGGGGGGTGAATTAGTACAAACTAGTAACCTACTAATTCAATTGCTGGTCTGATTAACTTTAGAAACAATTTCCAAATAATAAAACATATAACTAATGAAATGAAATAAAAATAATTAACATCACACATCCACACATGCATCACACATAACACACTAATTTTTCTCATGGAAACCCTTGGTTAGAGGGAGAAAACCACGGTTGGGATGATACCCACAATCCTTTCATTGTAGTAAAAAGGTTTTCCCTATTAGGAGATACAAATACCATTTCAGAGGGTTCACGTTGTTAGGAGTGACTAGTACACTATTAGGAGTACAATGAGATTTTTTAATATCTATCTCACTAGATAATTTAAAACTCTTTCTGTGATTCCACCTAGTTAAGGGATTTTTCTTGCTGCAACTATTAGGGAATAACATGTAATGATTTGGATGTAGAAATTTTTTCCTTCTAGATCCAATCTTCACCCTTCTCTCTATTACTGCTCACTGATCTTCTTCTTCTCAAAACCCTAACTACAACCCTAAAAATCACAAATTTCACTTCGCACAATCATCAATCAACAAAAAATTACTAACTCTCAATAACCAACTTTTTCAATAATAGTAGTACCCAATACATATTTAACTTGCATCGCCTTAACCTTCACCAAATTCAAATTTCAATCTTCTCACTCAAATACATCTTGCCAAAACATATATCTTGATGTTGTAAAACATTTTCTAGCACAACCTCAATCCATCATAAGATTTATATGTGACATTTCTAAGAATAGTCAAGACATTTTGATCATCCCAAATGGCTTCTGGTATTTTCCTTCCATGCTTGCCTCAAGCGTATAAATGATAGCTCATCGAATCCTTATCATCTAAGACACGTCACTATAAAAACTATACACACCACAATATCCATATCAGTCATTGATCTAAGATTTACCACCGACAGCTCAAGAAATTAGTTGAGCTTTAACCTGTAGCCTCTTCAACCACTGTGATTCTTGCACGCTGATCATCCAAATAAGTTACAGTTGTAATCATGATGTCTTATGATCATTTAAATATAGATTCTATGAATTCTCCACTGAATTCCATGTCATAATTTACCGTTAGCAAAATATCCATTTGTAGCAGTATTTCTTGTACGCCAGTTACTATACTTAGCTATTTTTTTCTTACAGATAGAACACCACCCTTATCGAGTGTCCTAGTAATATGCTATGACTATGTTTCCATCAATGACAACTAAAAGCACAATCACTCATGACCGCTCACCAAAATCCATCACAATGCCAACACCTCCTTGTCAGCATCAGTAGGAGAAACCTGAGAAGATTTATAATTTGGAGAGAGAATAATATTTTTAGTGACTTCCACAGAAAGATCATCAATAGAAGAGTTTGTTGAAAGAGTAGAGGCAAATTGAAAGGACCTAGTTGGAGTTGTGGGGCCAGAATTAACCCAATCTTGAATCATGTCTATGGGAGGTTGTTTGGATAGTGGAATGCTATGTGGAATAAAGGAATTTTTATTACCATCTTCATGCTTCATACCTAGATGAGGTGTAGAAACAATCCCATTTTCACTTTTAGGGGTATGAATAATATTTTATCCTAGGATAGTGCAATCTTTATCTTGGAGGATTTCCCCATCCTCTAAGGGGGAATCGTGGGGGGTTAATGGATTTTCTTGATTAATCTTTTGGGCTTTAGCATCAGGGGTCTTCATAAGGTTTATGATACCATCCAAGAATGGGTAATCCTCATGTCCCAAGTCATTGCGCTTATCATAAGCAACGTGGTGCTCCTTTCTCGACAGGGAGGCCTTCTCCAATAGATGACCATTCTCTTGGTCCTTATTTTGAGAAGAAATATTCTCCTTCTTCTTTAGTTCCTTAGGAGGAGGGGTGTTACAATTATAAATCACATGTCCAAGTTTAGCACAACGCTAAAAGTATAAAGAAGCATTCTCATATATAATAGCTTGAGTCCACTTGTCCCACTTGTATTTAAGTGAAATTGAATTAGGGAGAGACTTGTTAGAAATCACATTCACATAGAATCAGACACATATACTAACCTAGATTTGGTAAGAGTAATAATGTCCGTAGAGACATAGTGACTAAATGAATTTCCAATCTAGATCTGAAAACATGCTCATCCCAGAACTCCAATAGGAGACCCAAAAAATGGAGCCAAACAATTTAGTTTCGTGATGGGTTTAAATCCATGTTTCCATTTATAAAGTGACAAGGAGTGTTTACCATAAGTCTAGGTGTTGGAAATGAAAAAATGAGGTTTTCTTTAGCAATGAACTTGAACATGAACAATCCACCAGGCATAGCCAAAATGATGACACTCCCCTTAAGCTTCCACTGTGCATTCACCTAGAGATGAACCATTAATTAATGGTCAGCCTAAAGGAAAGGAAATGTCCAACCAAAGCTAACTGAAAGGAGGAAGCTATCTTATCCATAACTACATCCCGTAAGATGATTTCCAGGCCATCCTCTACCTATAAAACCATAGGGGAGATGAACTCCAAAACATTAGTAGGCTAGCCTATTATGTCATTCTTTCAGGTGCTATTTTGAGCCTTAGTACTATGGCTCTCTAAACTAGCATTAGGGAGGTCGAAAGATTTGGTACCTCCCTTGAGAAACACCATTCTGTAAAGTGGAAAATTTTCTCTTTGTAGAGTTAGGAAAATCATTATGAGCAATGGAATCATTATTCTGAGTCTTATTAACCTCCCCTCAGGTGGTGGATCGGGATTGAGGAGGACTGGGCCCTCCTCAAAAACCCTAGCCATGTGTGGCCCAATCAACGGGAAAATTCAAAAAAAATATTGAGTGGGAAAGGGGAGAGTTGCAGAGCGTTCGAGCATCAATAATATCAATGTTATTAATCAAAGTTCATAAAATTATCAATGAATATTAAAAGTGAAAGGAATGTTATATTGAAATCAATCCTCGAATTTGATGGTCATAATGGTCGTTTTTGCACTTTTGGACCATATATGAAAACTTGAAATTTTTAAGACCCTATAAGTTGACATGCTATATTTTTATAAAACTGAAAATATGACACTTTAAATTATTAACAAATTATAAAAAAATATTATAGGCAATATAATATTTTATTTTATAATAATAATATATATTATTTTAAAATATTTATGATATAAATATATTTAAATATTTTAAAATGTATTCAATATTCAATTCTTAAAATATTTTAATATGAATTTAGAAACTTGTTATTATTAATTATTTTAAAATAGTAACTTACCTTTACTTTTCCCTACTTTTTCTTGAGTTTATCAGAAATGGTGAGTTTTTTAGTTTAATTTAGTTGTGCTTGGATATTGACAGAAAGGGTTTTGATTTAATCTCTTTTACTTATTTTTTTCGTTGTTGTAAGGTATGACTTATTTGTATGTATATCTCGTGCAAGGGATGCACGATTATGAAAGTCAATATTTTTGAAGTGTTTGATTTGATTAATTTATCATTCGTGACCTGAACTTTATGTTATAAGATGTAGGTTTTCATTTTTACTCTATTTTTTTATTCTATTTCTAAAAGTTTAAGATTATGGAGTACAATATGTATTAGGGTTTTATTTTACAAAGACTATGGATTTCATTTTTATGCTAAAATTTGTTGTCTGGTTTCATTTTCTAAGCACATAAGGGGATTTGAATGTTTGATAAATACAACTAAATTTTGAAGTTGATTTTTAAAATTTATAATAAAAATAAATCTTAAATTATAAATCAATAAATACTATATTGTTAAAATTTATAATACAAATATTTGTTATTTAAGTTGAAGCATTTGAAAATAAAAATAATTTAATAAATAAATTTAAATTTTAAAGATGCTTTATTTTCACTTTATAATAGAAATATATTTTAAAAAATAAACTTAAGTTGTAAAAAATGACCCTTTATAATAAAAGGGTTTGTTTTAATTTATTACATTCATGATTAATTTTAGTTTTTGAAGGATTGTATAATATAAGTTTTTACTTTTTAAAGTTCTATTTTTAAATGAATGTATAATATATTTTTATGTTTTGAATTTTTTTAGTTTAATATATATTCATTTACAAAGATAATATTTTTTTCATGAGTGCAATTAAATCTTTTATCCTTGTGTCCGTAATTTATTTTTATCTATGTTCAAGAAGATTAAAATCATTTAAGGGATTAAAATCCTAATTCATTTTTACATATTATATTTAGCTCAAAAATTTTAAATTTGAATTTTGTTAATATGAGTATGATTTCTGTCACAGATACTATTTTGCAAGTGGAAAAATCTCAACTCTAGATTAGTATTCACACCACCAACCAAAAATAACCAGACCTTACAAGCTGCAATATATCTGTGATAAACAATTCCTTAATAATTTCTATATTAAATTAAAAATAAAACCTATGAACTTATAATTGCATTCACCAAAACATGCAACTGCCACTTTATAATCTTTTTAAAATTGAATATATAAGTTAAAAAAATCATATTATAGATACGGGTGACCGGACTGATCGAAATCGTGGATTCTCAAATCTTATTACTATGAGCCAAATGTAGTTACAATAGAAATTAAATAAACAGATCTTATTACTGTGAGCCAAATGTCACTACAATAGAAATTAGATAAACAGGCAAACATATGCTTTCAACGTCATGCAAGCCATGTTAGCCGCTTGAGCGGAAGCAAGAGAAAGAAGCTGGAATTCCGTCGATTCTGTGTGAGGGTGGATTTTTCAAAAGCGATTTTTAAGTTTCAAGCGACAGGGCATTCCACAAATAAAGCAAACAGCAATTGATTCGATTATAAATCTCAACTTCGTAGCAATTGATTTGGAAGAAGACTTATAAACCTCAGAGCACATAACATACAGGAAAAGTTTTCCACTAAATCTTGAATCCTCATCAAAGAAAAACAACACAGGGACCACTCTAAAATTTAAAGCATTTCTCAAAAGCAATTCAGATTTCTTGAAGAACAAGATAGAATACAATGTTTTGAATTTGAATTGTGATACAAATTTGGAATTGAGTGAAAAGAAATGCACTACAATTCTACTACAAACTTGGGCCTGTTCTTAGCAGATACCCATATGGGCTATACAAATCTCCTAGTATTTTGATATGTGGATCTCTTCTTTCTGTTTTGTTTCTTGAGATTGCAGAAGATTCTGTCCAACCTGACCGTTCTGTTGTCTGAGGCCGTCTTTGTGTCTCTGCCCTTTTTCGTCTTATTTCTTGCTGCTCTGCCTTTCTCCACCTCATCTTTTAAATCAATTTCTTTTTCAAAACCCTCAATCTGAAACCCTCCGCCCAATTCAACCTTAAAACGGGAGCAATAACTTTCAAACACGTTCACTGTTACCTGCAAGCGGAACTCCAGCATGGACAAAAACTTCACCTCTAGATTGTTCATTTCCTTCAGTGTTAACCCTCCCATTTTTGCAAAATACTCGTTGCTGTAATGCCTGCAACACGACACAACTTTTTCATCAATATAATTCACATTTGATGAGCAGTTATTGAAATACATATAAATAAAATGGATAATATATAGAACACTCACAGATCACCGAGAAACTTGGTAGAAATCATGACACTGGTGATGGCAAGCCGGTGAATGTTGTCAAAGGTTAAGCGGAAATTGGGATCTTTGAGAATGAGGCGATCAATATAAACATAGGCCACAACAAATACTGAAGGAGAGCACTGGAAATTCTTGAACATCTTCTCTAAGCTCGGAAGTTGAACTTGCATTGCAGAGAAAACACACAGATTTTCTCTTGTAATCTTTTCACCGGAAGAAATGAGCAGCCTTTCATGCCGCGCTACAAAACTGTGTAGTAGGGATGCAAACGCTGAAAGAATCCTCGGGCTTGACTCGCTTTCAACGTTATCAGAGCAGATCTTGGCTAATTTGTTAGGGTTTCTTCCCTCATCTTCCGCTGCAGGTCGTGAACGTTTGATGTCCATGTTGGCTGATTCAACATGAGGAGGAACTCTGTGCTCGCCCAGAATATCTGAAGAAGGTGGCTTAGGGCCCTTTATGATGATCCTGATTGGCCTTGCAACGTCTGAAGATGGTGGCTTAGGGCCTTTTATGATGATTCTGATTGGCCTTCCAACACATTTCTGCATCTTGTCTTCGTTCGCCATGTCTTCAAATTTGTCTCTCTCCAAAATTTATCTTCACTCACTTTGCAAAAAGAGTAGGTTAGATCGTATGATATTCCAATAGAATATGTTTGTCTACTATTTATAGTAGATGAGATTGTTTGAATTTGCTTATTTGTGTAATAAGATTCTTGATCTACTTTTAGATATCAGGTTTCGTAGAACTTTTACTTTAACTGAACTGAAAGAAATAATTAAAAATAATTTTAATATATGTTTCTTGAATCTTATTTACAAATCTAACAGCAGTTCTAACTTGTTAACAGCGAAGTTCACACTTGTTAACAGCGATTTACCGGGAAAATATCAGAAAGACCGTAGATAACTGGCAGGATTTTTTTTAATGCCCTGCCTGTCCTTATTTTCTCAGATAAATTTACGAGATTTTTAACGTATGCAACTTTCAAGAATTTCTTATGAAGTTACGACGTTAGATTCTTTCTCACCCCTTTCTCAGCACAAATCGCATCTACATAGTTAAAAACATAAAACCAAAAAATTGCAATTTTAAAGATTTCATCCTGTTTTCCCTTATTCCATTCATTGTTACATGACTATGGATTTTATAGTAATATTAAACATTATTTAAATTTATCTAATGAACCTAAGAATCGCAATTACATATCGAAATAGGATTTGTATTAGGGCTAGAATTACAAGTTGCACATTCAGATGAAGGGTTACACTTAGAAGTAGGCTTCAAGATAAGATAAAAATTATAGTTTAAAGGAATTTATTATTTTTAACAAAGTCATTATATTTTATTTATTTATTGGATTGAAGGTAAATTTAGGGTTATAATTAGGATTATAGTTAGAAGTACAAAGACAAAGGTAAATTTTTTGGTCACCAAGTTAGGATCTTATGATGTGATACTAGAGATCATTGGTTTGGAAGGCATGGGTCATTTTTTGATTGATACAACAAGACAATTGAGTGCCTAAACAACCATGGGAAACTAGGTGTGCTCCAAGGAGTCCCAAGGCTCCCAAAGCCTCTAATGATTTGAAAATTCTCCACTATGCAAGCCAAATAAACTATAAGGAAAGGATGAAAAATGCAGATCCCATTCTAGACATTGGTGACCACTCAATCCTTCGAGACTACCAAGATGTATTTCTTGAAGAACTACTAGGATTGCCCCCTAAATGTACTTTCAACTTCTCCATTGAATTAGTTCCTTGGTTTGAGCCCATTTCAAGAGCCCATATTGAATGAACATAGTGGAGTTCCAAGGACCCAAGACACAATTGCCTAAATTGATGGACAAAGGTTTGATGTGACTTAGTGTGTCCCCATGGGGAGACCTTATATTTTTTATCAATATATTATTTATATTATTATATATATATTATTTGTGCCCAATCTTCTCCATCTTTATTCTTTTTACTTTTACACATTCAAAAATATGTTGATATACATTTAATGAAGGGAAGAGACATTCCAAAATTATTTCTAGATATCAAACCTTAAATACTGCAAATAAAATTAAAATATTAGGTAATTGAATCAATCCACCTTGAAATTGAAGTAAGTATACAAAGGATCACTCCTTTACATTGCAACTTCCCCTCATTCCTTTCAAGGAGCCCTTTCCTGCCAATTGATTAGGGATTTTATTGCTCTTTTCAATATTAAATTATATGGGTACTTCAACCTTTAGAGATGGCATTAAGACTACTATTTTGTAGGAGATCTTGGCAGGAAACATTAGGGCTCATTGCTGAAGGGAGAAAATTTCATCATCCTATCCAAAGAGAAGGCTTCTAGCACTCGAACAAGAGGAGATAGAGGTAAGGGCCACTTTTTTGCCCCAATTGTTATTAAACATAATCTTTAAATGGCCATCACTATTGACAATGGAAAAAGTAGGGTGATAAATACTACGATTTTTTTAGTAGCTCAAGATGTCACTAAAATACCTTCCCATAATTTATTAAAGGATTGGCTCCATAATGTCTACAAAAAAAAACTAGGTTTTCATTTCTCTTACTATTAGATTCTTCAAAAAGATCACTTCTTAATCTTTTTCACCAACCCTAATAAACAAAAGGAAGTTTTCAAACAAAAATTATAAAATGGTAGGGCATGTTGTTTTAGGGTTATTTCTTGGACCTCTGAAGCCAACCAAAATGATATTCTTGCACTCTCATGCCCTAAATGGATCACTATTGGAAATGTGTTAAAAATGGATAAATCAGACTCTTTACTTCTACATATAGATGCAAGGGTCCTAATCTTTATTAATCTAGGGTTAGACCTACCCAGTGATATTTCTTTCAACCTAGATGACCATATGGTGACCTTCTCTATCATGTTTGTAGGTGAAACTAGTGACTTATTTATATGTAGGAGGGGGGAAATGAGACATAATTTACATCTTCTCAAAACTAAAAACAAACCTAACCCTAATTCTAATAGAAAATCTTTGGTGGCCTTACTAGGCTCAACAATGAGGATTTTTGGGATCTAATGGTCCTAAAAATAGGCCTAATAATTTAATTGTGTTAGACCTACATGTTGATATTGACTCCATTACCAAAAATTTGGATAGTCTTAAGGACTCTATTTTCAAGGATATAAATAACCTAGCCCTAGTTTTGCATATAAAGTTGGCTCCCTCCCTAATTTGAGGGATCTCTTAGGTGTTAATACCTTAAACCTTTGGATTGAAGAGAAAACCAAAAAAACCAATCCTCGATTTCTTAATGCCAAACAAACAGCCCTATCGATTCAAATAAGAAAAAAACTCTAGATTTAGAAAAAAGACAAGATGTAGCATCAAAGGAAGCTAGTTTGTTGATGAGGCCCCTAAAAATTACTTGAGGTCCAAAAAAAATGGTGCTTTCTCATTGTCTCCCCTCCCATGGAGAGTAATGTTTCTATGGATAATGTAGCCTCTTTAATGAAAGAGCGTTGAAGGTGTCTGGAGGGAAAGGAGACATAAAAAATGGTTCTTCTAATCCTTTTACAAGATTTGATTTGAGTGATAATGATCTTGGTGCCTTCAAATTTTCCTATGATTCTGATGATTGCCTCTCCAATTAAATTCCTTGGTGGTTATCCTTGTGGATCCTCCCCCTCCCAAGCCCTACCAAGACCCAGTGACTATCACAGATCTCACTCCAAAGAGAAATATCCCTCTATATGAGAGAGGAGAAGGTGAGATTAAGAGAGAGGTTTTGGAGGATGGGGATATTAAGGAGCAGGCCATTGTTCCTTATAAAATTTCTTTAGAGGAACCTAAATTTTTTGTATTTGGTTCCCACAAGAAGAATAGGAAGGTTAGAATGAATAAAATTGCCAAGGTTGAGGAAGTAGTGGATTCACCAATAGAACCTAAACAAACTACAAAGTGCAAGACTAAGAGGAAGAGGGGTAGAAATAGTGGATCATAGATAGGTAAGAAGGATGTAAAGATCCATTGTAAGGAGCTTCCTATCTTCTATAAGATCTTCAGAGATCCCATGGACACCAACCCTAAATAAATATTTATGGAGTTTAAATGTGCATCCTGAAATGTTAGGGGACCTGATTCCCTATATAGAAAATACAGCATCAAGAGGTTTAATGATGAACAAAGGCATAAACATTTTGTTTCATCAGAAGATTAAAAATATTAGTTTCAATCTAAACATTAATACGAAGCTCATATGGAAACATGCCATATAGTTTTCTACCAATCCCCTTAAAGGAGAGGGTTTGTTATTCTTGTGGGTCCTAAATGGAGAAAATTGATTAGTTGATGGGATTATTCCCCCTATAATAGGCCAGTATAGTTCATATTTAAAGTTTGTACTGAAGATTTTGGAGTGTTCTTTGCCTATGTAACTAATGACTATATGGATATGGTAGAGTTGTGGAAGTCAATTTTTCAAATGTATGACATCCCTTGGATCTTAGGAGGGGACTTGAATATGGTGGAGATCCTATTTGATAAGATAGGAGGGTGAATGTTTGAGTGGAAGGGTTGTGATAAGTTTTACTAGTACATGATATTGAACAAACATGGAATATATGATCCACTTGTTGGCAATAAAGCACCATACAATAGGTAAATTTGGTTCATATGGTACAACTACCAGTAGGGGGATAAAATAATACATAATTTAGGTTGAACAGATTCTATGTGCATAAAGATATTTTTAGTTTCAGTAAGTATTCTAATGGATCCAGTGTTAGGGTTATTCCTTACATCCTCTCAAACCACTACCCCATTATTAGGGATATATTTCACATTAGAAAACCTCTCACCCCAAAGAAATAAGGGATGTCTTTACTCTCAATATTCATCTCCTGAATGATGAGGATGTTAGGGGTGTTGTTAACATTATAATTCAATACAATAAATGGTTGGTCAAGCATAATTTATCTATAGATAGATGGGTGCAAAATACCAAAATCTAGAAATCACTGTTATAGGTGGTTAGAGAAAAGAAATGCAAAGACAATAGGAGATTAGAAACTATACTTCATAATGATTTGGTTTGTGTTGAATATTTCTTGTTAAGAAACCATGCTTGTCAAAATGACTAGGACATTCTCACCCAAGCCAAAGACTCTCTAAGACAACTTCAAAACATTAAAGATTATGGGGCCAAGACTAGAGCCAAGTTGAGTTTGATTAATCATGGGGATAAAGGCTCCAAATATTTTATTTGGATACTCAAAAGTAAAGAGAAAAAAGATAGAGTTGACTATTTATGGGAAGATGGTAAAGACATTAGTAGCCAAGAGGATATTTTGAAGGTCTTTACCTCATTTTATAGTAAATTATTTACCCCAGGATATTGGGTAGGAAACGGAGAGGGCTAGAAACAAGATAAGAAACATAGTTCCCAAAAGAGTTTCTAGTGAGGATGTTAAATACTTGGACTCATCACTTATAGTGGAAGAGGTAAAAAATGAAATTATTTCACTAGAACATTTGACCCATTTTTTAGACCAACATTTCCGACCAAGTTATAAAATGATTTTCCATGGTCGGTTTAGAGAAAAAAAAATTGATTTTTTTTTACTTCTATTGTCGTGTTGGTTGGAATTACAACCCTAAAGAGTGCTCGTAATTCTGACCAACACAAGAATAGAAGTAAAAAAAATTCAAATTTTATACTTATATCCCGCTTACCGGCACATTTCATTTTATTTCATTTTGGCATAGTCTGCGAGCAAAGGAGTGCTGAAGGAGGCGGTATAAGGAGGGAAGCTTTATGTGGACACTGGACACCCCCTATATGCATCTAGCCTGTAAGTTCTAGCATCTCCTTCTCTTCCACATTTCTATTCTCAAACTTGAGCAAGCATAAAGAGGAATAGACATTTGATTTCAACAATTTCATTGCAGCCTTGGTAAGAGATTCAATTTTTTTGGCATTTGCTTAATGAAGGGTACATTTTTAAATTTTTTTTCAGATTGTTTTCATTTGTCACAGGTTTGAAACCCTAATCTTTGCACTTCTAATGGTGTTCATGCCACCATTAGAAGTGGCATGAACACCATTAGAAGTGGCCCGTGAATTTCCACTTCTAATGGTGTTCAACTTACAAAGATACATAGCAATCAACTAAGGGTGGGTTCTTTGTTTCCTCATCAATTGAGTTCAAGGTAAAATTGATGCTACTTTTGGTTTCATTGTAAAAAAATGTTGAATAAGTGTTTGAATATCATGGAAGTGCGGAAAATAAAAGCTATTAAAAACTCAATCACAAGCCAACGAAACTTTGTTTAACTGTGAACTGTTAAAAATTTAGAATAAAACCTCTGTTAATTGTGTGCCCTTAGTTGCAGATAGAAAATAATGATATGGTCTTAGTCCCTGACAGAAAATCATGTCCTGAACATGGAAAAAAAAACCCCCAAAATGTTTGCAATGAATTCAAATTTACAAGGGGTATTGGGACACATTTTTGACAAATTTTGCAAACAAAACCCCACGTAAGAGGGAATTTTTCTAGAAAAATCACAATTTTTTAGAAAACTTGGTGATGAGTTATTTGGCAATTAAGTGGCCCATGTTAGACCTATGGCTGTGAGTACTATGAGTATTCATAGGTTTTCACATCTTTGATCCATTAGTCATTGTGTTATCCTTAATCTACTTAAAGCTGTGGTGTCAACTTCAACATGTTAACGGTTGGGTTTCTAAGTCAATCTTAAATTCTCTTGCATTTTTAGTATCTCTTGCATCTTTACAATCATTTTACATCAAAATCATATCTATGTTTACATAATTCCTTTTGGATTTTGTATTCATCTTACAAATCTTGGATTCTTCATAGTTTCTTGTATATCATATTTATGAGAGCACTCAATATAACACAAGAACTTGTTAATTCAATAAAAGGACTGAAATTATTTGATTTTAAGACTTTAAAACAATATAATCAGTACATGGAATGATAAAAACTTATAATACCAATCAATGAATGCTTTTCCTATCAACATTGCATTGAATAGAGAGTTTAATAATATAAACACCAGACTGTGTCTTCATGAGCAGATAAGTGATTGTTTGTAAAGAATTAAAGGCTTATTGCTTGGTAGTTAATTAAATTGTCTTCTTCAACCATACACCACTCCACACAAGAAGGAATAAAACCAAACCATAGGATGGTCTAGGAATTTAGAAGACATCCTTTATTACAAAGCAAAACAAAATATAGAACTCAAGTCCCAAAGCAAAACTAAATGGCCTAGGTAACTTGCACCAATACACCCCCCATGTAAGTCAATATTCTAAAGTCCTTGAATCCAAGTGCAAATGTAAGTCAATAACACCAAATATATCACTCATAAGTCTTGTGAAGAGTCTTGGTGAGTTTAAGCCTTTTGAAGCACTTTAGAAATATTGAATACATCATTTCTTGCCAACTATTTGACAGAGCCTAGGAAATCATTGGTTCTTCAAGACAAAGATTGTTTGCACGCCAAGCACTATACATGAACAGTCAATAAAAGGATTGAAATTCTTTGATTTGAAGATTTCAAAACAATATAATCAATACATGGAATGATCAAAACTTATAATACCAATCAATGAATTCTTTTCCTATCAATGTTGCATTGAATAGAGAGTTTAATAATATAAACACCAGACTGTGTCTTCATGAGAAAATCACATTGACCAATACACCCCCCATCCCACCATCCACTCCCATCCACTCATGTCAAGATCTTGTGAATCCAAGAAAATATAAGTCAATAACACCAAATATATCACTTAGAAGTCTTGTGAAGAGTCTTGGTGAGTTTAAGTCATATATTTGGTGTTATTGACTTAGATTTGCTTGGATTCAAGGAATTTAGAATATACTCCAAAAGTGATTATGTAACGAAGGAAGTGAGAGGGAAGGATCTTGATTTAGGCCAATGGATATTTCAACATGATTTTGGACAAGATCTTGACATGAGTGGATGAGTGTGGATGGTGGGATGGGGGGTGTATTGGTGAAGAGTCTTGGTGAGTTTAAGCATTTTGAAGCACTTTAGAAATATTGAATACATCATTGCTTTCCAAGAATTTGACAGAGCCTAGGAAATCATTGGTTTTACAAGACAAAGATTGTTTGCACGCCAAGCACTATACAAGAACAATCAATGAAAGGATTGAAATTCTTTGATTTGAAGACTTCAAAACAATATAACCAGTACATGGAATGATCAAAACTTATAGTACCAATCAATGAATTCTTTTCCTATCAATGTTTCATTGAATAGAGACTTTAATAATATAAACACAAGACTGTGTCTTCACTAGCAGATCACATTGACCAATACACCGCCCCCCATCCCACCATCCACACCCATCCACTCATGTCAAGATCTTGTAAATCCAAGCAAATGTAAGTCAATAATACCAAATATATCACTTACAAGTCTTGTAAAGAGTCTTGGTTAGTTTAAGTGATATATTTGGTGTTATTGACTTACATTTGCTTGGATTCAAGGACTTATAATATACTTCAAAAGTGATTATGTAACGAAGGAAGTGAGAGGAAAGGATCTTGATTTAATTCAATGGATATTTCAACATGATTTTGGACAAGATCTTGACATGAGTGGATGAGGGTGGATGGTGGGATGGGGGGTGTATTGGTGAAGAGTTTTGGTGTCAGGATCTTGTGAATCCAAGCAAATGTAAGTCAATAACACCAAATATAGCACTTAGAAGTCTTGTGAAGAGTCTTAGTGAGTTTAAGTGATATATTTGGTGTTATTGACTTACATTTGCTTGGAACTTTAGAATATACTCCAAAAGTGATTATGTAACGAAGGAAGTGAGAGGGAAGGATCTTGATTTAGGTCAATGGATATTTCAACATGATTTTAGACAAGATCTTGACATGAGTGGATGGGTGTGGATGGTGGGATGGGGGGTGTATTGGTGAAGAGTCTTGGTGAGTTTAAGCCTTTTGAAGCACTTTAGAAATATTGAATACATCATTGCTTGCCAACTATTTGACAGAGCCTAGGAAATCATTGGTTCTTTAAGACAAAGATTGTTTGCGCGCCGAGAGGTGTAACCCTACAGTGGCATCAATCCTTACTATAGCAGATCATCGATAAAAAATGTTATAAGAATAAAGAACCTCTTCGTATTCCTTTTCCAGCGTGTAAAAATATGCAACATAATGGGACGGACTTAAAATGGCAACAACAGCATCAATAAAGATATGAATGGTCGGGGCAACTTAACGAGGTAATAAATAACAGAATGTGCAAACGCAAAGAACTATTCCAGGAAATTTCTCAACCATTGCATTTTATCACCATTGTGATCAATGCGACTCCCGTGGTGCTCTGGTTTGGCCTTTTCAGTCTGGTGAGCTCTGATGTTTCCTTCATCGTATTGTACTAAATGTATAATAAGGTGACCATTGGAAGAAATGACAATCTGCTGCACATTTGGAACCAGAGGAGGAGCATGGCCACTCACCGTTTGGATGCCCGCCACAATGCTGCAGTAAAGGCATTGGCCTGGTGCCGATTTCAGAGCAATCTGTTGGCATCCGGAGGAGGAAACTGCAGATAGGTGCATTAAAATGTGGAATACCTACACAGGTTCCTGCCTTAATTCCGTGGATACTGGCTCTCAGGTGTGTGCCCTCTTGCCGAGTAAGCACCAGAGAGAGCTGTTGAGTTCTCATGGCTATAGCCAAAATCAGTTGACATTGTGGAAGTAATTTTCTATGCCGAAAATGGCTGATCTTAATTATAGCCACGGTTTTGGAGTACTATATCTAGCACAGGTAACTACAGTTGCACATTTATTTGCTCTACTTCTAGAAAAAGCTCGCCCTACTTCTAGAAAAAGCTCTCTTTTGATCTCAGGCTTTCTTGATACATTTATTGTTTATTTATTTAATCAAATGTTTAGCACACTCACCAGATTGCATAAAAGTAAGCTTCTGGGAAAAGCCTGTGTACATCAATTATTATCATTCAGAAGCACCCTTAGTGATTCATCAAGACTGAGATGAAAATTAATTATACAGTTTCCCTTTCCAGTCATTTTTTCGATTCATTTTTCCAAATATATCTTTTCATAGAGCTAGAAAATGGATGTTTGCGCTTGACAATAGAAAATGAAGAAATTTTGAATGGAGGAGGATGTCAGGGATTGTTATCTTTTAGGCAATTTAATAGGCTATTTATGAGGTGAATTATGAGTACTATGTTAAACATTTACATAACTTAAATGTTAATTGTTTGAATATTTTAATTCTTTGTTTTTAAATATTTTAAAATTAATTTTTAAAAAAAATATATATATATTTAAAAATATTTAATGACATTCAATGTTTATTTTTATTTATACAAATATTAAATAAATTTTCTTTAAGCATTATCTTCTAAATAGTAATCTTGAATCAAACCCTAAAACAAAAAGATTTAAAAATTAGAAAGATTTTAAATTAGAAAGATTCTCTAGAGTTTAGATTTTGATTTATTCTAAAACTAATTGTTGATTCATTTGAATTTTTTAATAAGAGAATGTAGTTTAAAGTTTAAGCTTTTGAATTGATTTGTAGAAAATAGAATAAAATGTTATTTATATATGTAGATTAATTTCTATTTTTTAAAATTTCACAACTAAATAGATACTTTATTTATTTAAAGTAAATAATTTTTTCTTAATGTGAACAAAAATTTAATTTTAATTAAAAATATATTAATCATATGTTTAATATAAAAAAAAATAGAAATGTCAAAATACTTTAAACTACATTAATTACTCATATAGTCATAATGATTATATGATTAATTGAGTGACTTTAAACTAATTAATTACTCATATGACTATATTAAAATATAACCATGATGTAAAGTATAACCCTAACTATAACCCAAATATATGTTAGGGTTACTAAACAATGCGTAATACAATTAGAGTTAGAAAACATAATAATACTAGATTAAAGTATAACCCTAACCTTAACCATGAGATTATGGTTTTACTTTAATATAAATAAAAAATAGAAATTTTAAAATACTATTTAATAATACTCATTTAGTATCAAATCTAATTTTATGCAAGTTGGACAATGTACAAAAATATCAAATATATTTAGAGTCTTTGATCAAATTGGAGTCAATATTAGAAATATAAATATAATCATTAACAATTAAGATAAATTCAATTCAAGTCAATAGTATTATTATAAATTTAAATAAAATAAGTCATGAATACTTTCAAAACAAAATTATATGAGTAATTAACTAATAGAATTATTAAAATAAATAAATCTATTGTGACATTGAAAAAATATAGGACATATTTTTTATATTTATATAATAAGAAACATATTTAGTAAGAGCCCAAACAATATGAAATGACTAGAAAAAAAATTCTCTCTTCTTGAAAACAAGAAGATTTACCTTATAAATTAAAAAAATATTTGACTCAATTAATTTGAATTCAAAAAATTGAGATATATAATCATCTTTCTACCACTATAACCACAAATAACACTAAGTTTTTCTTGCAGTAGAATCCAATTAAAATGTCATCTAAATGATAATAGATGCAAGTATGAATTGGTTCTACTCCAATTTGTGTGAGTTATCTCATTAATTATTTGCACATACACATCTCTATATATGCCACACCAAATTATATAATAATAGGTTATATGAATCTAGAAGCTAGGTGAGATAGATTTTAAAACAATTTTTTGAAGAATTTTGCCACTACATTTTTTTAGCATAATGATAGAATTCAAAAACATTATGCTTAACAATGATAGAAAAATAATATTTTATTTGAATTAATATATACGTTTACACTTACCATAGTCCTAAATACAACCTTAACCCTAAATTTGACTAAATTATATATATATATATATATATATATATATATATATATATATATATATATATATATATATATATATATATATATATATATATATATATATATATATATATAATTCTAAACCTAATCATAATTCTAATCATTAATTTAAACCCTAACTATAAACTTTACCCTGATCCTTACTCTAATCTTGACCCTAACCAAACCCTAATATGAACCCTAACTAAAACCTAATCTAAACACTAACCCTAACCATAATCCTAATCTTAACCCTCATCCAAGCCCCAACTGTAATCCTAAACATTATATAAGCCCTAACATTGACCATGATTCTAATCGTAGTCTTAAAATCCAAACCCTAACCATAATACTAACTCTAAGCCTAACCATAACAATAAGGTGGACATAACATAAACCTTAACCCTAGCCCGAACCATAATATTAAGCACTAACCCTAATCATATTAACTTACTCAACATATAACACTAAATCATAACACTGAATTCTAAACCTAATCATAATTCTAATTATTAATTTAAACCCTAATAGTAAACCTAACCCTCACTCTAACCTTATCCCTAGCCATGAACCCTAATATGAACCCAAAATAAATTATGGTTTAACCCTCAAGTTAATCTTAAAAAGAATCCTAAGTTGGAACCTAACCCTAACCCAAACCATAATAGTAATCGAATATATAAATCCTCACCTTACCCCATTCCAATGTTAACCCTAATAATAATTTCAATCCTACCATGACGTGGACCCTAATATAAACTTTACCTTGATCCTCACTCTAATCCTAAGCGTTACCAAACCCTAATATTAACCGACTAAAACCTAATCTAAACACTAAACCCAACCATAATCGTAACCCTAACCCTCATGCAATTCCTAACCCTCATGTAGATTCATTCCCTAATCCTAACTCTAAACATTATAAACCCTAGCACTGACCTTGATTCTAACCATAACCCTAAACAGTAAACCCTAACTTTAATCCTAACTAAAGACTATACCATAACCCTAAATGTAACTATTTATCTAACCTAAGAATGACCCTAAACCTAACCATGATGTAAACCCTAACTATAAGCTTTACCCTGATCCTCACTCTAATCCTAACCCTAACCAAACTCTAATATGAACCCTAACTAAAACCTAATCTAAATACTAACCCTAACCATAATCCCAATCTTAACCCTCATCCAAGTCCTAACTATAACCCTAAACATTATATAAACCCTAATATTGACCATGATTCTAACCATAGCCTTGAAATTTAAACCCTAACCATAATACTAACTCTAAGCCTAACCATAACTATAAGGTGGATATAACATAAACCTTAACCTTGACTCTAACCATACTACTAAGCCCTAATCATATTAACTTAACATATAACACTAAATCGTAACACTAAATCCTAAACCTAACCCAAATTCTACCCCTAACCCTAACATAATTCTCACACCAATATTGAACCCTAACAATGACCAAAAACTTGACCTTAACACTAAACCCTAACCCTAATCATTATAATAAATCTAAACCAAAGCCTAACCCTAATTTTAACATATGAACTTTGAAACTTGATTAGATTCTTTTATAATAAAACATATGAACTTAAAAATTTGTTTAGTTAATTTAATTTTTTTCATATATTATTAATTTATAATTATTTTTCAATTTATTTTCTTTTTAGCAAAAATAAGAATTTATATATGATTTATTATATATTATTATTAATTTAAAATATTTTAATTTCAAAAAATTTAATATAAATTATTTGCAAATAAAAAATTTGAAGAATCAATATTTTTGATAAAATATAAAATGACCAAAAAGTCATTAAAAAAATCATATTATAGATAGGGGTGACGGATTGATCGCAATAGAAATGAGGTCAACAGCCATGTTGGCGGCTTGAGCATTCCGTCAATTCTGTGCGAGGGTGGGTTTTTTAACAGCGATTTTTAAGTATGGTTCCATTCCAATAATTCCGTCAATTATGTCAATTATGTTGGAGAACGAAACTCTTTTCACCTGCCCAATTCCACCCTGTGGACAATCAGAAGAATTAGAGGATACCCAGAATATAATGAGTTGATAAAATGACTTCTTTTTTAAAAAAACAAGAAAACAAAACAAAAACACATGACATTATTAAGTAGATTAGATAGATAGGGTTTTGATAATATACCTGCCATGTTTTGATCCGGACTCCGTTAGAAGCATCGTGGATGTTGCTGTCATAGACGCTCACGTTGGATTACATAAAGAAATATGTTCAGTCATTGAAATTAAAGAATAAACAGAAATAGACGCTATCAAGATTAAGTTCTTGATACCAAGATTCAAATTATCAAATAGATGCTATTCTTGAATGTTTAATTCTTGAATGTTTAAATAGAAATGAAGTTTTCTAAGTTGTGAAATTTGATAACTGTGGATCAAAAGATTTTATCCTTTATTTTAAATAAAAATAAACAAATATAAATATCTGAAATAATCAGAATTATCTGATGCCATGACCAGGGCCACAATTGATATTATGAACGCGGATGCCTGAGCAGCCTGTTTGTATTTAAAGTTTATATATAGATAAATAGAAAAATTAATTACAATCAACATTGTGAATTGTAAAAAACTAATAAATTTAACTAAGAAAAATTATTTGGAACCATAGTTGATATACCGCATGCGATTGAGGCATTCCACAAATAAAGCACAAAGCAATTGATTTGGAAGAAGACATAACATACAGGAAAAGCTTTCCACTAAGTCTTGAATCCTCATCAAAGGAAAACAACACATGAACCACTCTAAAATTTGAAGCATTTCTCAAAAGCAATTCAGATTTCTTGAAGAACAAGATAGAATACAATGTTTTGAATTTGAATTGTGATACAAATTTGGAATTGAGCGAAAAGAAATGCACTACAATTCTACTACAAACTTGGGCCTGTTCTTAGCAGATACCCATATGAGCTATACAAATCTCATAGTATTTTGATATGTGGATCTCTTCTTTCTGTTTTGTTTCTTGAGCTTGCAGAAGATTCTGTCCAACCTAACCGTTCTGTCTGAGGCCCTCTTTGTGTCTCTGCCCTTTTTCGCCTCATTTCTTGCTTCTTTGCCTTTCTCCACGTCATCTTTTAAATCAATTTCTTTTTCAAAACCCTCAATCTGAAACCCTCGGCCGGATTCAACCTTAAAACGGGAGCAATAGCTTTCAAACACGCTCACTGTTACCTGCAAGCGGAACTCCAGCATGGACAAAAACTTCACCTCTAGATTGTTCATTTCCTTCAGTGTTAACCCTCCCATTTTTGCAAAATATTCGTTGCTGTAATGCCTGCAACATGACACAAGTTTTCCATCAATATAATTCACATTTGATGAGCAGTTATTGAAATACATATAAATAAAATGGATAATAGAACACTCACAGATCACCCAGAAACTTGGTAGAAATCATGACACTGGTGATGGCAAGCCGGTGAATGTTGTGAGAGGTTAAGCGGAAATTGGGATCTTTGAGAATGAGGCGATCAATATAAACATAGGCCGCTACAAATACTGAAGGACTGCACTGGAAATTCTTGAACATCTTCTCTAAGCTCGGAAGTTGAACAGCTTGCATTGCAGAGAAAACACACAGATTTTCTCTTGTAATCTTTTCACCGGAAGAAATGAGCAGCCTTTCATGCCGCGCTACAAAACTGTGCAGTAGGGAAGCAAACGCTGAAAGAATCTTTGGGCTAGACTCGCTTTCAACATTAGCAGAGGAGATCTTCGCTAATTTGTTAGGGTTTCTTCCCTCATCTTCCGCTGCAGGTCGTGAACGTTTGATGTCCATGCTGGCTGATTCAACATGAGGAGGAGCTCTGAGCTCGCCCAGAATATCTGAAGAAGGTGGCTTAGGGCCCTTTATGATGATCCTGATTGGCCTTGCAACATCTGAAGGAGGTGGTTTAGGGCCTTTGATGATGATTCTGATTGGCCTTCCAACACATTTCTGCATCTTGTCTTCGTTCGCCATGTTTTCAAATTTCTCTCTCCGGACTTTATCTTCACTCACTTTGCAAAAAGAGTAGGTTAGATCGTATGATATTACAATAGAATATGTTTGTCTACTATTTATAGTAGATGAGATTCTTAATCTGGTTTTAGATATCAGGTTTCCCAGAATTTTTACTTTAACTGAACTGAAAGAAATAATTAAAAATAATTTTAAAATATGCTTCTTGAATTTTATTTACGAATCTAACAGCAGTTCACACTTGTTAACAGCGAAGTTCACACTTGTTAACAAGGATTTACAGTGAAAATATCAGAAAGAATGTAGATAACTGCCAGGATTTTTTTTTTAATGCCCTGCCTGTCCTTATTTTCTCAGATAAATTTACGAGATTTTTAAGGCAGGCGACTTTCAAGAATTCCTTATGAAGTTATGACCATATATGCTTTCTCACCTCTTTTTCAGCACATATCGCATCTATAGTCTGGTGCTTTATGCTCAATGGCTGAATAGTTTAAAAAAAAAACAATAAATTGCAATTTTAAAGATTTCATCATGTTTCCCTTATTCCATTCATTGTTACGTGATTATGTAATTTAAATTTATATATTGATGAGAAGGATCACAATTAAGATTCAAATTTCTCTCTCCAAACTTTATCTTCACTCACTTTGCAAAACGAGTATGTTAGATCGTATGATATTCCAATAGAATATGTTTGTCTACTACTTATTGTAGATGAGATTGTTTGAATTTGCTTATTTGTGTAATAAGATTCTTAATCTATTTTTAGATATCTGGTTTCCAAGAATTTTTACTTTACCTGAACTGAAAGAAATAATTTTAAAAATGTTTCTTGAATTTTATTTGCAAATCTAACAGCAGTTCACACTCCTTAACAACGAAGTTCACACTTGTTAACAGCGACTTACGGGATAATATCAGAAAGAACGTAGATAACTGGCAGGATTTTTTTTTGAATGCCCCGCCTGTCCTTATTTTCTCAGATAAATTTATGAGATTTTTAAGGTATGCAACTTTCAAGAATTCCTTATGAAGTTATGACCATAGATTCTTTCTCAGCACAAATCGCATCTATAGTCTGATGCTTTATGCTCAATGGCTGAATAGTCAAAAACATAAAACCAAAAAATTGCAATTTTAAAGATTTTATCCTGTTTTCCCTTATTCCATTCATTGTTACATGATTATGGATTTTATAGTAATATTAAACATTAATTTAAATTTAAATAATGAACATAAGGATCACAATTACACATAGACATTAGTGCTAGAGGTACAAGTTGAACATTTAGATAAAGGGTTACACTTAGAAGTAGGCTTAGAGATTAGATAAAAATTATAGTTTAAGTGAATTTATTATTTTTAACCAAATTATTATTTTTATTTATTTATTGGATTGAAGATAAATTTAGGGTTATAGTTATGATTATAATTAGAAGCACAAAGACATAGGTAAATTTGTTGGTCACCAATTAGGAAGTTATGATTCGATATTAGAGATCATCAGTTTGAAAGGCATGGGTCATTTTTTGATTAATACAACAAGACAACTAAGTGTCTAAATGACTATGGGAAACTAGTTGTGCTCCAAGCTATCCCAAGGCTCCCAAGGCCTCTAATGATTTGAAAAGTCTCCACTGTGCAAGCCAAATAAGTTGTAAGGAAAGGATGAAAATTATAGATCCCAGTCTAGACATTGTTGACCACTCAATCCTTCAAGAATACCAAGATGTATTTCTTGAAGAACTACCAGGATTGCCTCCTAAATGTCAATTTGATTTCTCTACTAAATTGGTTCTATGGTTTAAGCTCACTTCAAGAGCCCATATTGAATGAACATAGTGGAATTGCAAGAACCCAAGACACAATTACCAAAATTGATGGACAAAGGTTTGATCTGACTTAGTGTGTCACCATGGGGAGCCCCTATATTATTTATCAAGAAGAGAAATGAGACACTGTGTTTGGAAACTACCATTTTCCCTAATATTGAACTAAGCTTCGGATACCATTGTGTGTATGAATTTTGTACCTAGCTGTAGACACAATACTTCAGTAAAACATTAGAGTTTAGCAAAAACTAAAATCTGTAAGTAATTGAAACTATGCTAACCAGGCAATTTACTGCCTTCTAGGAGGTGCGAGTATGATGTTCTTAGATTGAAATCGAGATCAGTGACAATGCAATGCCTAAACGAAAGATTTGAATGCAAAAGAATGAAAGACTATATGAATGCAAATTATTCTATATTTTTAGATTTTTGATGCAATAGTTTGAAAAACTCTATGAATCTAAGCTAATATGAATGAAATTGAGATTGAATACAGATTTAATCTAAGAATGATATGAATGACTATGAAAGCTATGATATGAAACTATGCAAAAGCTATGATCAACAATGAAAGATCTCACAAATCGCCTGTCGCAAGTGCTCAATCCTTCAATCACCAATTCGCCAAAGTAATTGTGCAAATTCGAGTGTTGATAATTATAAAGAGCTAAGTCTTGATTTTATAAAAATCTAGAGCATTGGGGAAGCAAGAGAAAAGCCATAAATCACTCTTGATAAACTCAAGTTGATTTTTGAGTTATCAAGAAATTAAGAATATTAACTCACAAAAAATCATGCAAAAGCAGTGTTTATCTCAAAATAAAGCTTAGATCAAATTTCAACTCATCATTAGATGTTGAGTTTCAATTTTAAAATTAATTGTTAATTTCTAGTTGTCTACTTTTCTGATTGTGCATGATTTATTTATAAATTAATTTTAGAAATAAAGTGATTTATTCTCAACTTAACTGATTTTTGAAATAAAATAATTGATTTATGGGTTAATCAATTATTAAATCAAACTTTTATTCAAAAACTATATTATTAAATATTGACAATAGACATGAATTAATTAAATAAGAATTTAATCAATTAGTCATGAGATTTTAGATTTATTGTCAATATTAAATAATATAATTTAGGAATAATTTAATTAAATCCAATTAAACAATTAAGTGACAGTATTAAATCTGATTAATTAAATATTTAGAATATTCAATTAATCAAACTTTAGGATAAATAAGATTTATCACCAAATAATTATTAAATCAAAGATAATTAGGATAAATAGGAATATTGCTAGGAATATTCCTTGATGTAGAATTTAGGATAATATCAATTATGATTCGATGATGTGCAGATGTGCCTTAGGTTAGGACTTTGATGTCGATTTCATTCGAATTGTTGATATAGGAGGTTAATGAACTTATAGCCCATTTTTAGGTATTACATTTTGCTCCTCTTTGAATCACTGTGCAAAGCGTAGTGGTTCAAAGAATAATATGTGTTTGATATATGTATGAAACTAATTTGATTTTAAAGATTAACCGATTCTGAGACAAAAACTGATTTAAAGATTTAAAAATTCAAGATTTAAGATTTAGGTCCTGAATGACCCTAGATAATGTCAACTATAGCAACAGTGAACCAATGATTATGAAAAAGTGTCAAAATGCGTGATTCTGAACCTTATGATTGCGAAGAAGTGAGTGACCGATTCCAGACCTGAATGTCCTTGTATGAATCATATTGGTATCACATCTTAAACCCATTAGTTACGAAGAACCAAGAAAATGACGCTAATGAACGAATAGTTACGAAAAGTTGATACAGTTTACAAGATAGATTTAGGATAGTAGATTGATATGGATTTCAATGAATTTGATATGCCCCAAGAGATAATTGATTTTCCCCAAGCGACGAGGACTTTTGATGAGTTAGCAATTAGACATGGTTGTTGTCTTGATTACTAAGGAAATATTGATTACAGATTTAGATCTACAGACTTGAATGATGTGTAATACCATGCCCCCTTTGGGATTAAAATTGAAATCTGACAAGAAAAGTCAATGTTATAGTTTAGAAGCATGTTAATTGATTTGAGAAGTGGTTATGCACGTTTGAGAACATGTTTTGCATCGTTTAGAGGTCCTAGAGACCAAGTTTGACTAGGTTAAACCATGAGTTGACCATAGTTGACCAAGTTGAAATTTTGATAGTTTGATGTGAGATAATCAATTAAGTTGAATTCTAAATTTCTGTGATGATTGAAGGTTAATTATGCAAGCAGTTAATAATATGAATGATCTTAGATTTTGATCTCGATCTCGAAAAAGGATTCTACTTGCTGTTTTGTTGGAGGAACTTTTATACAATGGTCAGTCCTTATATCATGTTTAGCATTTTTGGTTTTGAAGAATCGTTTAAGTGTTTAAGCAATTTGTGAGATCATGCAAAGTGCAAAATGAAATGCAAACCTAGGACCTAGGACCTAGTCACTGATCATGTGTCAATTTGTTGTCATCATTAAACTTTTAGGTAACCAGATAAATCAATAAAATGCCTACTAGTTATGAAACCATAGACATATGAATATCAATTTGTTTGCTCAGGAATAAATACAACACCCACTGGTTAGGCAACCATGGGCATATGAATATTGATTTTATTTTTAGAATGTCAGAGTACATATAAGAACCAGGGCACAAACACCAGGATGACTTGAATATCATGTCCATTTTGATATAGAAATTTGTATAAGCATCAAAACATAAATGTCATGATGACCTGAATACACCTTGTAGAACAAACACATCAAGAAGTCAAGAGATCATCCTAAATCTAGTGTGAATTACCCGTAGTGACCCTTTATCATTCACATCCTTAGGCAAGATCGCGTTTCACTGTAGGAGAAAGAACTTACTCAAAAAGACAATAGTTAGATCAAACTTCTTTGAATTTTCCAGGTATCAATGGTCGAGGTATGCATGGCCATCCAATACGAGATAGAGGCTCTTATAGACAGACACCATTTCAATCCAGAATTTTCAAAGTTGTTAGATTTTCACATACAAGTAGAAAACAAAGAAAAGATTATGCCCCCAGTCATCACTCTCTAAATCCTGTAAAGGACATCATCGAAGAGCTCGAAGGGACATAATATGCAAAAATCTCAATGTGAATCAGTAAGCATACAAGGAGATAAAAGCATGTAAAAAGCATAGATTGTTTTCAATTTGTGTTTGATTGCATTGTTGTAGATGCAAAATCCTTTCTAGAGAGGAGACTAACTGACTGACTTAGATAAAGCTTCAAAGGACTCTGACTGGATATGACTTGTCTAAGATACACTGGAGGCCATATGATATGACTGTGATTTCCCCCAAGTGTTAAGCATTGATAGGATATAGATGCATTTTCCAATGGTGTACAAATTGACTTATTGAAAATAGGAAAGCAGAAACAAACTAGGGGATATGTACAAACTAAAGAAAGACTGAAAGCTGGGAAAGACCAAGATTTCACTGATAGATGAAGTATTTTGAAACAAGTGGCACCCATTTTTTGGGTTTTCACCATCTTAGCAGAGATTCTATTTTTGCTACCAAGGCACCTATTTCCAGGTTTTCACCAAGGCACTTTTTCTTTTTCTCATTTTTTTGTATTTTTCATTTTTTTCAAATTTTTTTTATATTTTTTATTTTTTTGTGAATCATCAAGGCACCTATTGCTAGGTTTTCACCAAGATTTTTATTTTTTTAAGACTTTTTAGATTTTTAAGATTTTTTTTAGGACATTTTTTAATACCGAATGCCTTAAGTGTAGAATTTCTTCAGATGGAGAACGTTGATTGGTTCTCGGAGCTGTTCTCCTTCAGTCATTGAGAGTTGATAGGCTCCAGAGCCAAAAGTAGTAGTGATAACAAAGGGACCCAGCCAGTTGGGTTCAAACTTCCCCTTGCATTCTCGATGTGATTGATTTTTAAGATTCTCTCTCAAGACTAGATCACCAACCTGAAATTTCCCATGTCTGACTTTCTTGTTGTAACCTCTAGACATTCTCTTCTGATATACTCTGATATGATCATATGCTACTTGTCTGCGCTCATCTAGTAGTTCAAGTTCTTACAACCTAGACACTTTGTAGTCATCATCAATTACTAAACCATGCATTCTGATTCTTAGTGATGAGATTTCAACTTCAATAGGCAGTACCGCTTCAGACCCATAAACTAAAGAGAAAGGTGTAGCCCTAGTGGGTGTTTTGATACTTGTTCTGTAGGCCCAGAGAGATGGATTGATCATGAGATGCTAGTCTCTTCCTATTTTATTAACTGTATGGTGCAAGATTTTCAATATATTATTGTTAGAAGCCTTTGCTTGTCCATTCCCTTGAGGATAGTAGATAGATGACCAATGTTGTGTAATCTTGAATTTAGCACATAAATCATCTAGGTCTTTGTTCTTGAATTGTCCACCATTATATGTGACTATAGAATGTGGAATACCATATCAACATATGATGTAGCTCAGAATGAACATATATATTTGTTTTCTGGTTGCTTGTGTCAAAGGGACTACTTCTACCCATTTTGTGAAATAATCTGTAGCTGTGATTATATGGGTATGTCCATTAGAAGAGTGAGGATGTATGACTCCTATAAGATCAAATGCCCATTGGTGAAAAGGCCATTGTGTAGTGAAGGGAATTAGATCTCTCCCTAGAGCATGAATTAAGTTGCCATGCACTTGGCACTTTTGACAGTTCTTAGCAAACTTGATAGCCTCTTTTTCCATTTCAGGCCAATAGTACCTAGCCCTAATAAGTTTTTGGGCTAGTGTTAAACCGTTCGAGTGTGACCCAAAAATACCATCATGGACTTCCTCTAATGCATGTTGAGACTCTTCCCATTCTAAACATCTAAGTAGTGTACCCTCTAGACCTCATTTATATAGATCGTGACCAATGATAACATATCAGGAGGCATTTTGAATAAGGTATCTCTTTTCGTGGTGGTTAAAGGTATTGAGAATTATTTGGTCTTTGAGATAGGAGAATAGGTTTTTATATCAGGATGAATCATGACCTACAATAGTGCAGATCATGCGAGTTTCAGGGGAATCATATGCAGGAGAAGATAGTGCTTCCACCAGGAACTCATAGCGTAGCTCATGTTCAGGCTGCTGTAATAAAGTAGATAATATTTCCATTGCATCGGAAGCCTTATTCTCCATTCTAGGTATTTTATTAAATGTGATAGATATGAAGTATTTCTTTAGATCATCTACCATTCTTTTGTATGGAATGAGTTTTTCATCTTTAGTTTGATACACATCATTGACTTGGGGTATTACAAGTTGTGAGTCTCCATGAATGTGTAATTCTATTACTCTCCACTCAATTGCTATTTTCATACCATTTAAAAGGGCTTCATATTCAACAATATTGTTTGTAAAAGGAAATTTGATTCTAAATGCCTTAGGAATGGAGTATCCCTGAGGAGTGATAAATAATATGCCTACTCCTGAGCCATTTTGTTTATGGGAGCCATCAAAGAACAATTGTCATTCTCTAGAAGAAAGATTCATGATAGAGGAATCCGAGAATTCCATTTGCATTGGTGTGTCATTGAAAAAAGGTGCATCTTCTAATTGATCAGCAATAACTTGGCCTTTAATAGCTTTTCTTTCAACATATTCAATGTCAAATTCACTTAAGAGCATGACCCATTTAGCTAATCTACCTGTGAGGGCAGCTTTGCTTAGTAGGTATTTTAGTGGATCAATCTTAGCTACCAAATGCGTGGTATGAGCCAACATATAATGTCTCAGTTTCTGTGATGCAAAGATCACAGCTAGACAAGTCTTTTCAATCATTGAATAGTTCTTTTCGTATGCCACCAATTTTTTACTGATATAGTATATAGCTCTTTCCTTCTTGTTCTCATCATGTTGTGCAAGAAATGCCCCCAGTGATGTATCTGTAGCGGAGACATATAAGATCAAAGGCTTCCCTTGAATAGGAGGCATCAAAATAGGAGGATTTGATAGATATTTCTTGATATGATTAAAATTCTTTTCACATTCCTTGCTCCATGCAAAGGTCACACCTTTATGTAATGTCTTTGTAAAAGGTTGTGATATGTCTGCTAGCTGTGATAAGAAGTATCTGATGGATTGAACTCTCCCTTGCAATGTTCTCATTTGACTGATGTTCTTCGGGGGTTGCATCTCCATTATAGCCTTTACTTTAGCTGGATCAACTTCAATGCCCTTCTTTGAAACTATGTATCCTAAGAGCTTTCCAGTAGTGACACCAAAAGAACACTTCTTAGGATTTAGTCTGACACTAAATTTTTCCATTTTGTCTAGTATCTTGCTCAAGTCATTTAGATGTTAAGCTCTAATCATATATTTTTCTTTTAAAGTATCATCAACATAATCCTCCATAGTTCGATGCATCATGTCATGAAAAATGGATGTCATAGCTCTTTGATAGGTAGCACCAGCATTCTTAAACCCACATGGCATGACATTCCAACAGAAGGTACCCGACACACATGTGAAAGCAATTTTGTCTTGATCCTTTGGAGCAATTTTGATTTGATTATATCCAAAAAAACCATCCATTAAAGAATACATCTCAAAGACTATAGTCATGTCCACCATCATATCAATGTTAGGTAGTGGAAAATCATCCTTAGGGCATGCTTTATTCACATCTCTAAAATCTATGCACACTTTGATTGATTTGTTTGGTTTAGAAATAGGTACAATATTAGAGATCCATTCAGCATAGTCAATAACATGGATGAATCCAGCTTTTATTAGTTTCTCTAATTCAGCTTTTACCAAGAGTGCAACATAAGGATGCATCTTTCTCAATTTCTACTTAACAGGTTTGACATTTGGAGCTATAGATAAATGGTGCATTATAAGATCAGGATCCAACCCTGGCATATTTGAATCCTTCCATACAAAGTTGATCTTCTTTTCTGTTAGGAATGTTGTAAATTTTTGTTTCCCTTCTTCCGATAAGGATTATGCTACATGGATCAACTATGGTTCTTTTGCTGTTCCCAAGTTGATGGATTGAGTGGGCTCAATTAGAACTGGAGATCTGTCCTATAAATGACTTGGAAGGACATCAAATATCTCATCCTTAGGCACCTTAGAGAGGTTTTCACCTTCGGATATGTCTTTTATTTTTACTTTTGTAGGTTCTGAGACTGCCACAAAGTGGTTTTCACCCTCATAACTCCTTTTCTTTTTTTTTTATTCTTTTTTTTCTGACTAAGATACTTGATGTCCGACTCCGTCATGCTAATACTTGGTTCACTGATGGAAGTCCTCATAGGCTCAACTACATTGAAGTAGCAAGCAAGGGCATAGTCATTGGGAAAGGTATAAATACCTTGGATTAGATTTGTAGAGGTTTGGTCAAGAAGGTCAGGATGTTGGATAGTTAAAAGGGTGAAAGATTGGGAAATAGTGTTTACGGATATGGATCTATCATCATTGGTCCTAACCCGATGCTTGAGTTCAAATGTGATATTACAACTTAAGACGTTCAATTCATGAATAGGCTCAATGTCATTGTGGGAGTCCACTTCAGCCATCGATGGATCAGACTCATTAAGTTCATCATTTCACTCTAGACTTACGTTGGGTTTAGGTGCATATTGGTGAATAAAATCAACATGTTTTTCAGTAATAAGGTCATCTTCTTCTAGAATGGCTCCCCATTCATAGTCATTAGATTCTTCATCTATGCCTCTAAGAAATTTAAGAACATGAGTAAAGTCAAGGTGACTACCCCAAGAAGGGTTACCCTCAGATTTTGATTTGAATTCATACTCATGGGAATCTATCTCAGAATAACTACCACCTTCCTCTTTGTCTATTTGATTGTCTTTGAGATTAGTTGGTTCTTGTGTTTCAACTATCTCTTGCTCTATAGTAGGTTCTTGTGTTTCTACTACATTAATTCTTTTTATTGGATCATCTTCAGCTTCAAGGAGGTCTTTTATTTCTTTAGAAAAATGCTCATAAGGAATAAGATCTTCAGTGGTGTCTGAATCATCACTATCAGATTGTTCTATTGATTCTCCCTTTAGTTGATTTGCTATGGATGGCTCAATCTGTTCTAAGACATGTGGGGATTTCTTGCTAAGACAGAAAGGCTTCTTATTATATCCTAGACCTATTGTATTCTTGTTGGCTCGGCCACAATGATCAAGAGGTGACAAAAGACCTTTACCCTGTAGTCCTAGGGGTCCTTTTCCTTTATATCCATTTTTGTGATCAATTTGTCTCCTAGGCCATATGACTTAGAAGGGATCTTAGGTGTTTTAGCATCACATTTTTTAACAACTTGAGATTCAGGTTCATCTTTGTATAGCCATGCGATCACAGCTGCATCCTCTTCAAACTCTTGTTTACATACTTGTTTTGCAACAAAATTTCCTTTATATGTATCAAGAGGTTCTTTAGATTCTAGTTTGGACTATTTCAGAGTTTGTCCATAGGACTTAGGCGAGATAGGGAGAGATTTCAAAGATAAGAATGTCTCTATAGTATATTCTCCCATACCATTTTCTTTGATCTTAACCTCTTTAGCAATGTCTTCCATCTTGGATGTTGAAGCAACGTCTAGCTACTTAGTGGAAGATTCTCTGTTATTAGTAACAAGTTTATCAACACTCTCTTTCAATGTATTGCAAGTTGTATATAGATCAGCTGGAATCTTCACCTCTACTCCTTCATAAGGAAATTTCAAATACTGATGGTACGTAGATGGAATAGCTTTCATCTCATGTATCCAAGGTCTACCTGTATACACCCTAAAATGGTCACCTAGAGTTTGGGCTCCCATTCAATAATTTATCATATCCCTGAATCAATATTTTCAAAAATTAACATTTTATCAATTATATCAATTTCCTTCATCAAATCCTATTTTATCATTTTCAATTATTTTCTTTGGGCTAACCATTTTATCCTAAGTCTTTATTTATTTAAAAAGAATATTTTCTCTCTTTTTAATAAATAAAAAGCCCCCACTTTTCCTCTTATCCTAAGTTGCACAAATAAAGTATTATTCTTATTTTATAAAAAGAAGAAAAACACTTTTTGTCTCATATGGACACAAAAGTCAACTCTTATTTTCTCATTAAAGGATACTTGTGCACATGGATTGCTCCTCTTTCAAGCTCCACCATTGATTAAATCATTTGCCTCTTAATCTCCATGGTACATTCCTTCTCATTTCTTATAAAAGAAGAGCTATCTTCCTCATTTTCATATGCATTTTTTAATACTAATGTTATGCTGCGGGTTTTCTAGGTAACTTTGGAGATTTTAAAGATTTGGAACATTCTTGGCTTTTACATCTACATTCCATTCTTAGTTTCATTCATGCATAGTAGCTTCATGTTTATGCTTTCATAGTTTATATTTCCTTTCAAGCTTTAGAGTAACTCATCTAGTTTAAGTAGGAAGGCTTGGTAATACTTGTACTTTCATTTTCATAGCATAGCTTGTACTTTCATTTCCATAGTTTAGCTTGCATCTATCATTTCTAGCTTGCATATTCATCTTAATCTAGCTTGCATTTGCATTTCATAGTGATTCTTGAGCATATTGGTATTCTTTACCTTATCTTCATTTAAATCTCTCATTGTGTGGTTGACTAGCAAGGTCATTAGCTTAATAGCTCTAGCTAAGAGCAAATTTAAATAATCTTGCAACTCCATACATAGAGATCTCTAGGTCACTTTCTAAGGTTTCCTATTCATGGATTCCCTTGGATGTAATGACTTAGAGAAGTACATGACCATTTGAGTGTGTATATTCAAAATAGTGAAGTATTCAGATAGAGTTCAGTGACCAAGATAAGTAGTGAAATGACAGAATCAAGAAAAGATCAGATAGAAGATATCAAACAAGAGTAAAGAGAAGATCTATAATCTGCATACTAGTGGAAACTGAAAGACCAGGTACTGAGACATTTTGACCAGTGTATCAGGGTAAATCTCTTAACTGAGTAGTCGTAGTAGACTTTTTGTAAATAGCTTTAATCTTTGATTCAGCTTATCATTCAGCTCAGCTTGAGATTTTTATTTTGAGACTTGATTATCACTTAACAACAATGGTGTTGATCTTGTCTTTTGATTCTTATCTCTTATTTTCAAACTTGACTATCAATTAACAACAATGGTGCTGGTCTTATCTTTCAGCCAGTTTATTTTTGTCCTGCTGTGTTCCTAGAATGATCACACGTTTGGATTGTTTTGTGATCCCAAATCGATCTCACATTTCAATTCTTCTTTGCCCACATGTGTTCCCAGAATGATCACACATTAGTCAAAGAGGGGCAAATGTATGCACCCTAAAATGGTCACCTAGACTTTGGGCTCTCATTCAACAATTTATCAGATCCTTGAATCAATATTTTTAAAAATTAACATTTTATCAATTATATCAATTTCCTTGATCAAATCTTATTTTATCATTTTTTATTATTTGTCTTGCGCTAACCATTTTATCCTAAGTCTTTATTTATTTAAAAGTAATATTTCCTCCCCTTTTAATAAATAAAAAGCTCTCACTTTTCCTCTTATCCTAAGTTGCACAAATAAATCATTATTCTTATTTTATAAAAAGAAGAAAAATATTTTTTGTCTCATATGGACACAAAAATCAACTCTTATTTTCTCATTGGAGGATACTTGTGCACATGGTTTGCTCCTTTTTCAAGCTCCACTGTTGATTAAATCTTTTGCCTCTTAATCTCCATGGTCCATTCCTTCTCATTTCCTATAAAAGAAGAGCTCTCTTACTCATTTTCATATGCATTTTTTAATACTAATGTTATGCTGCAGGTTTTCTAGGTCACTTTGGAGCTTTTGAAGATTTGGAGCATTCTTGGCTTTTGCATCTACATTCCATTCTTAGTTTCATTCATGCACACTAGCTTCATGTTTATGCTTTCATAGTTTAGATTTCCTTTCAAGCTTTAGAGTAGCTCATCTAGTTTAACTAAGGAGGCTTGGTAATACTTGTACTTTTTTTTCATAGCATAGCTTTTACTTTTATTTCCATAGTTTAACTTGCATCTCTCATTTCTAGCTTGCATATTCATCTTAATCTAGCTTGCATTTGCATTTTATAGTGATTCTTAGGGATATTGACATTCTTGCCCTTGTCTTCATTTGAATCTCTCATTGTGTGGTTGACTAGCAAGGTCATTAGCTTAATAGCTCTAGCTGATAGAAAATTTCAAATAATCTTGCAACTCCATACATAGAGAGTTCTAGGTTGCTAAGGTTTCCTATTCATGGATTCCCTTGGATGTAATGACTTAGAGAAGTACATTATTTGAGTGTGTATATTTAGAATAGCAAAGTATTCAGACAGAGTTCAGTGACCGAGCTAAGCAGTGAAATGATAGAATCAAGAAAAGATCAAATAGAAGAGATCAAACAGGAGTAAAGAGAAGATCTGTAATCTACATACTAGTGCAAACCGAAAGATCAAGTATTGAGACATTTTGACCAGTGTATTAGGGTAAATCTCTTAACTGAGTAGTGTTAGCAGAATTTTTGTAAATAGCTTTAATCTTTAATTCAACTTATCATTCAGCTCAACTTGAGATTTGTATTTTGAGACTTGATTATAACTTAACAACAACAGTTTTGATCTTGTCTTTTGATTCGTATCTCTTATTTTCAGACTTGACTATCACTTAATAGCAACGGTGTTGGTCTTGTCTTTTAGCCAATTTATTTTTGTCCTAGTGTGTTCCTAGAATGATCACATGTCTAGATTTTTTTGTGATCCCAAATCGATCTCACATTTCAATTCTCCTTTGACCACATGTGTTCCTACAATGATCACACATTAGTCAAAGAGGGGAAAATGTATGCACCCTAAAATGGTCACCTAGACTTTGAGCTCCCATTCAGCAATTTATCAAATCCCTGAATAAATATTTTCAAAAATGAATATTTTATCAATTATATCAATTTCCTTGATCTAATCCTATTTTATCATTTTTGATTATTTGCCTTGGGCTAACCATTTTATCCTAAATCTTTATTTATTTAAAAGAAATATTTCCTCCCTTTTTAATAAATAAAAAGCCCCCACTTTTCCTCTTATCCTAAGTTGCACAAATAAAGTATTATTCTTATTTTATAAAAAGAAGAAAAACATTTTTTGTTTTATATGGACACAAAAGTCAACTCTTATTTTCTCTTTTGAGGATACTTGTGGATATGGATTGCTCCTCTTTCAATCTCCACCATTGATTAAATCTTTTGCCTCTTAATCTCCATGGTCCATTCTTTCTCATTTCCTATAAAAGAAGAGCTCTCTTCCTCATTTTCATATGCATTTTTTAATACTAATGTTATGCTGGAGGTTTTCTAGGTCACTTTGGAGCTTTTAAAGATTTGGAGCATTCTTGGCTTTTGCATCTAAATTCTATTCTTAGTTTCATTCATGCATAGTAGCTTCATGTTTATGCTTTCATAGTTTAGATTTCCTTTCAGGGTTTAGAGTAACTCATCTAGTTTAACTAGGAAGGCTTGGTAATACTTGTACTTTCCTTTTAATAGCATAGCTTGTACTTTCATTTTCATAGTTTAGCTTGCATCTCTCATTTCTAGCTTTCATATTCATCTTAATCTAGCTTGCATTTGCATTTCATAGTGATTCTTGAGGATATTGACATTCTTGCCCTTGTCTTCATTTGAATCTCTCATTGTGTGGTTGAAAAGCAAAGTCATTAGCTTAATAGCTCTAGTTGAGAGAAAATTTTAAATAATCTTGCAACTTCATACATAGAGAGCTCTAGGTCACTTTTTAAGGTTTCTTATTCATGGATTATCTTGCATGTAATGAATTAGAGAAGTACACCATTTGAGTGTATATTCAGAATACTGAAGTATTCAGACAGAGTTTAGTGACCGAGCTAAGTAGTGAAATGACAAAATCAAGAAAAGATCAGATAAAAGAGATCAAACAAGAGTAAAGAGAAGATCTATAATCTCCATACTAGTGCAAATTGAAAGATCAGGTATTGAGACATTTTGACCAGTGTATCAGGGTAAATCTCTTAACTGAGTAGTTGTAGCAGACTTTTTGTAAATAGCTTTAATCTTTGATTCAGCTTATGATTTAGCTCAGCTTGAGATGTTTATTTTGAGACTTGATTATCATTTAATAGCAACAGTGTTGATCTTGTCTTTTGATTCTTATCTCTTATTTTCAGACTTGACTATCACTTAACAACAATGGTGTTGGTCTTGTCTTTCAGCCGATTTATTTTTGTCTTGGAGTGTTGCCAGAATGATCACACATCTAGATTATTTTGTGATCCCAAATCGATCTCACATTTTAATTCTTCTTTGACCACATGTGTTCCTAGAATGATCACACATTATTCAAAGAGGGGCAAATGTATCCACCCTAAAATGGTCACCTAGACTTTGAGCTCCCATTCAATAATTTATCAAATCCTTGAATCAATATTTTTAAAAATTAACATTTTATCAATTATATCAATTTCCTTGATCAAATCATATTTTATCATTTTCGATTATTTTCCTTGGGCTAACCATTTTTATCCTAAGTCTTTATTTATTTAAAAGGAATATTTTCTCCCCTTTTAATAAATAAAAAACTCCCACTTTTCCTCTTATCCTAAGTTGCACAACTAAAACATTATTCTTATTTTATAAAAAGAAGACAAATACTTTTTGTCTCATATGGACACAAAAGTCAACTCTTATTTTCTCATTGGAAGATAATTGTGCACATGGATTGCTCCTCTTTGAAGCTCCACCATTGATTAAATGTTTTGCCTCTTAATCTCCATGGTCCATTCCTTTTCATTTCCTATAAAAGAAAAGTTGTCTTCCTCATTTTCATATGCATTTTTTAATACTAATGTTATGCTATAGGTTTTCTAGGTCACATTGGAGCTTTTGAAGATTTGAAGCATTCTTGACTTTTGCATCTACATTCTATTTTTAGTTTCATTCATGCATACTAACTTCATGTTTACGCTTTCATAGTTTACATTTCCCTTCAAGCTTTAGAGTAGCACATCTAGTTTAACTAGGAAGGCTTGGTAATACTTGTACTTTTCTTTTCATAGCATAGCTTGTACTTTCATTTTCATAGCTTAGCTTGCATCTCTCATTTGTAGCTTGCATATTCATCTTAACCTAGCTTGTATTTGCATTTCATAGTGATTGTTGGAGATATTGGCATTATTGCCCTTGTCTTCATTTGAATCTCTCATTGTGTAGTTGACTAGCAAGGTCATTAGCTTAATAGCTCTAGTTGAGAGCAAATTTTAAATAATCTTGCAACTCTATACATAGAGAGTTCTAAGTCACTTTCAAAAGTTTCCTATTTGTGGATTCCCTTGGATGTAATGACTTAGAGAAGTACACCATTTGAGTGTGTATATTCAGAATAGTGAAGTATTCAGACAGAGTTCAGTGACCTACCTAAAAAGTGAAATGACAAAATCAAGAAAAGAGCAGATACAAGAGATCAAACAAGATTAAAGAGAAGATCTATAATCTGCATACTAGTGAAAACTGAAAGATCAGGTATTGAGACATTTTGACCAGTGTATCAGGGTAAATCTCTTAACCGAGTAGTCTTGACAGACTTTTTGTAAATAGCTTTAATCTTTGATTCAGCTTATCATTCAGCTTAGCTTGAGATTTTTATTTTGAGACTTGATTATCACTTAATAGCAACGCTGTTGAGCTTGTCTTTTGATTCTTATCTCTTATTTTCAGACTTGACTATGTGATGCCCAAAAATTGAGTCAAAACACAACCAACAAATTTTTTTAAAAGGGGATAAGTTTCTACACACAAGATGCGGGTTAAGCAAGTCAATGACGAGGTTTCAAAGAATCAGGTGATTATCCTCAACAATGTTAGATGAAAATTTAAAAGGGTAATCATGTCGATCAAAATTATCATTCGTCGACTAGAGATCTCATAGGTCGATTAAGAGGAAATGATTGTCTAAAGTTTACGTTATCCCAAGTAGGTCATCAATTTTCAAATATGTTTAAATTAAGCCCAATTCGATTATGGAGCTTAAACTGTACGTCTTTGAAAATATTGGATATACAAGAGTTAATTTATAAAACAATTCAATAAATTAGAAAATATAATTCATTGATATTTAATCAATAATTATATTTAAATATTATACAAAAATATTATTAATTAATAATTATAATATATTAATTAATTAATATAGTTATTAATTAATTAATAAATTATAATAATTAATTAATAATATTTTTGTATAATATTTAAATATAATTATTGATTAAATATCAATGAATTATATTTTCTAATTTATTGAATTGTTTTATAAATTAACTCTTGTATATCCAATATTTTCAAAGACGTACAGTTTAAGCTCCATAATCGAATTGGGCTTAATTTAAACATATTTGAAAATTGATGACCTACTTGGGATAACGTAAACTTTAGACAATCATTTCCTCTTAATCGACCTATGAGATCTCTAGTCGACGAATGATAATTTTGATCGACATGATTACCCTTTTAAATTTTCATCTAACATTGTTGAGGATAATCACCTGATTCTTTGAAACCTCGTCATTGACTTGCTTAACCCGCATCTTGTGTGTAGAAACTTATCCCCTTTTAAAAAAATTTGTTGGTTGTGTTTTGACTCAATTTTTGGGCATCACATTTTGGTATCAGAGCACTGGGTTCAACTCTAGGAACCTTTGTGCCATTACGCTTTTCAAGGAAAGTATTCGTTTATGCATAAGTAACCCTTTTGAGTTATGTATATGAGGAGCATGCGTGAGTACATTATGGAATGGTCATAACAACATCATCGTGTGTGGGTGCCCTAGGATGGCTATGGGAATACTTCGAAGAAACCAAACCCTTATAACATTGGAGTGATGTAGAAACTAGGTAGAATGGCCTAACCATTTCAGTATGGGGTGGAAAAGTGTTCTATACCCTTGCAAGATTTACATTATTAAGTTATAGTGGGGCCCATGCCATGATGTAAATATTTTTATTATATATATGATGGAAACACTCCAGGATCATTGACAATTTCTCCTTGTATAGACTAGGACCTTCTCGAAGTATTGGGAACTTATGATGCAGCTTGGGAAGGCTAATTAATCATAGGAGATGACGATGGTAACCTATGTTATGAAAAGCATTGTAGTACCGGGGTAAGGTGAAGGAGACTTGTTTATTTATTGCTTCAGACAATGAAAGTATGGTGCCCTAGTCGAGGCATAGATTGTAGCACCTATGGATATGTAAGTTATAGGTTGAAATTCCTCAGTATTCTATGGTGGGTACTCCTTTTGGATTTGGTGTTAGTTGACTCAATTTTTGGGCATCACAGACTATCACTTAACAACAATGGTGTTGGTCTTGTCTTTCAGCCAGTTTATTTTTGTCCTGGCATGTTTCCAGAATGATCACATGTCTGGATTGTTTTGTGATCCCAAATCGATCTCACATTTCAATTCTTCTTTGACCACATGTGTTCTCAGAATTAACACATATTAGTCAAAGAGAGGCAAATGTATGCACCCTAAAAAGGTCACCTAGAGTTTGGGCTCTCATTGAGCAATTTATCAGATCTTTAAATCAATATTTTATCAATTATATCAATTTCCTTGATCAAATCCTATTTTATCATTTTCAATTATTTACCTTGGTCTAATCATTTTATCCTAAGTCTTTATTTATTTAAAAGTAATATTTCCTCCCCTTTTAATAAATAAAAAGCCCCAACTTTTTCTCTTATCCTAAGTTGCACAAATAATGTATTATTCTTATTTTATAAAAAGAGAAAAAACATTTTTTGTCTCATAAGGACACAAATGTCAACTCTTATTTTCTCATTGGATGATACTTGTGCACATGGATTGCTCCTTTTTCAAGCTCCACCATTGATTAAATCTTTTGCCTCTTAATCTCCATGGTCCATTCCTTCTCATTTCCTATAAAAGAAGAGTTATTTTCCTCATTTTCATATACATTTTTGAATACTAATGTTATGCTGCAGGTTTTCTAGATCACTTTGGAGCTTTTGAAAATTTGAAGCATTCTTGGCTTTTGCATCTACATTCCATTCTTAGTTTTATTCATGCATAGTAGCTTCATGTTTATGCTTTCATAGTTTAAATTTTCTTTCAAGATTTATAGTAACTCATCTAGTTTAACTAGGAAGGCTTGGTAATACTTGTACTTTCCTTTTCGTAGCATAGCTTGTACTTTCATTTCCATAGTTTAGCTTGCATCTCTCATTTCTAGCTTGCATATTCATCTTAATCTAGTTTGCATTTGCATTTCATAGTGATTGTTGGGGATATTGGCATTCTTGCCCTTGTCTTCATTTGAATCTCTCATTGTGTGGTTGACTAGTAAGGTCATTATCTTAATAACTCTAGTTGAGAGAAAATTTCAAATAATCTTGCAACTCCATACATAGAGAGTTCTAGGTCACTTTCTAAGGTTTCCTATTCACGGATTCCATTGGATGTAATGACTTAGAGAAGTACACCATTTGAGTGTGTATATTCATAATAGCGAAGTATTCAAACAGAGTTTAGTGACTGAGCTAAGCATTGAAATGACAGAATAAAAAAAAGATCAGATAGAAGAGATCAAACAAGAGTAAAGAGAAGATCTCTAATCTGCTTACTAGTGCAAACCAAAAGATCAGGTACTGAGACATTTTGACCAATGTATCAAGGTAAATCTCTTAACTGGGTAGTCTTAGCAAACCTTTTGTAAATAGCTTTAATCTTTGATTCAGCTTATCATTCAGCTTAGCTTTAGATTTTTATTTTGAGACTTGATTATCACTTAACAACAATGGTGGTGATATTGTCTTTTGATTCTTATCTCTTATTTTTAGACTTGACTATCACTTAACAGCAATGGTGTTGGTCTTGTCTTTCAGCTGGTTTATTTTTGTCCTGGCGTGTTCCCAGAATGATCACACGTTTGGATTGTTTTGTGATCCCAAATCGATCTCACATTTCAATTATTCTTTGAACACATGTGTTCCTAGAATAATCACATATTAGTCAAAGAGGGGAAAATGTATGCACCCTAAAATCGTTGCCTAGACATTGGGCTCCCATTCAGCAATTTATTAGATCTTTGAATCGATATTTTTTAAAATCAACATTTTATCAATTATATCAATTTCTTTGATAAAATCCTATTTTACCATTTTTTATTATTTGCCTTGGGCTAAGCATTTTATCTTAAGTCTTTATTTATTTAAAAGGAATATTTCCTCCTTTTTTAATAAATAAAAAACTCCCACTTTTCCTCTTATCCTATGTTGCACAAATAAAGCATTATTCTTATTTTATAAAAAGAAAAAAAGTATTTTTTATCTCATATAGACACAAAAGTCAACTCTTATTTTCTCATTGGAGGATACTTGTGCACATGGATTGCTCCTCTTTCAACCTTCACTGTTGATTAAATCTTTTGCTTCTTAATCTTCATGGTCCATTCCTTCTCATTTCTTATAAAAGAAGAGCTCTTTTCCTCATTTTCATATCCATTTTTGAATACTAATGTTATGCTGCCGATTTTTTAGGTCACTTTGGATCTTTTGAAGATTTGGAGAATTATTGGCTTTTGCAACTACATTCCATTCTTAGTTTCATTCATGCATAGTAGCTTCATGTTTATGCTTTCATAAATTAGATTTCTTTTCAAGCTTTATAGTAACTCATCTAGTTTAAGTAGGAAGACTTGGTAATACTTGTACTTATCTTTTCATAGCATAGCTTGTACTTTCATTTTCATAGTTTAGCTTGCATCTATCATTTTTAGCTTGCATATTCATCTTAATCTAGCTTGCATTTTCATTTCATAGTGATTCTTGGGGATATTGGCATTCTTTCCCTTGTCTTCATTTTAATCTCTCATTGTGTGGTTGACTAGCAAGGTCATTAGCTTAATAGCTCTAGCTGAGAGAAAATTTCAAATAATCTTGCAAATCCATACATAGACAGCTCTAGGTCACTTTTTAAGGTTTCCTATTCATGGATTCCCTTGGATGTAATGACTTAGAGAAGTACACCATTTGAGTGTGTATATTCAAAATAGCGAAGTATTCAGACAGAGTTCAGTGACCGAGCTAAGCAGTGAAATGATAGAATGAAGAAAAGATCAGATAGAAGAGATCAAACAAGAGTAAAGAGAAAATTTGTAATCTGCATACTAGTGCAAACCGAAAGATCAGGTTCTAAGACATTTTGACCAGTGTATCAAGGTAAATCGCTTAACCGAGTATTCTTAGCAAACTTTTTGTAAATTATTTTAATCTTTGATTTAGCTTATCATTCAGCTCAGATTGAGATTTTTATTTTGAGACTTGATTATCACTTAACAACAACGGTGTTGATCTTGTCTTTTGATTCTTATCTCTTATTTTCAGACTTGACTATCACTTAATAGCAACGGTGTTGGTCTTGTCTTTTAGCTAGTTTATTTTTGTCGTAGCGTGTTCCCAGAATGATCACACATCTGGATTGTTTTGTGATCCCAAATCAATCTCATATTTCAATTCTTCTTTGACCACATATGTTCTTAGAATGATCACACATTAGTCAAAGAGGGGCAAATGTATGCACCCTAAAATGGTTGCCTAGACTTTGGGCTCCCATTCAGTAATTTATCAGATCCCTGAATTAATATTTTTAAAAATTAACATTTTATCAATTATATCAATTTCCTTGATCAAATCCTATTTTATCATTTTTGATTATTTGCCTTGGGCTAACCGTTTTATCCTAAGTCTTTATTTATTTAAAAGAAATATTTCCTCCTCTTTTAATAAATAAAAAACCCCCACTTTTCCTCTTATCCTAAGTTGCACAAATAAAGCATTATTCTTATTTTATAAAAAGAAGAAAAAAACTTTTTATCTCATATGGACATAAAAGTCAACTCCTATTTTCTCATTGGAGGATACTTGTGCACATGGATTACTCCTCTTTCAAGCTCCACCGTTGATTAAATCTTTTGCTTCTTAATTTCCATAGTCCATTCCTTCTTATTTCCTATAAAAGAAGAGCTCTCTTCCTCATTTTCATATGCATTTTTGAATAATAATGTTATACTACAAGTTTTTTAGGTCACTTTAGAGCTTTTGAAGATTTGGAGCATTCTTGGCTTTTGCATCTACATTCCATTCTTAGTTTCATTCATGCATAGTAGCTTCATGTTTATGCTTTCATAGTTTAGATTTCCTTTCAAGCTTTAGAGTAACTCATCTAGTTCAACTAAGAAAGCTTGGTAATACTTGTACTTTCCTTTTCATAGCATAGCTTTGTACTTTCATTTCCATAGTTTAGCTTCCATCTCTCATTTCTAGCTTGCATATTCATCTTAATCTAGCTTGCATTTGCATTTAATAGTGATTCTTGGGGATATTGACATTCTTTTCCTTGTCTTCATTTAAATCTCTCATTGTGTGGTTGACTAGCAAGGTCATTAGCTTAATAGCTCTAGCTGAAAGCAAATTTCAAATAATCTTGCAACTCCATACATAAAGAGCTTTAGGTCACTTTTTAATGTTTCCTATTCATGGATTTCCTTAGATGTAATGACTTAGAGAAGTACACCATTTGAGTGTGTATATTCAGAATAGCGAAGTATTCAGACAGAGTTCAGTGATCGAGCTAAGTAGTGAAATGACAAAATCATGAAAAGATCAGATAGAAGAGATCAAACAAAAGTAAAGAGAAGATTTGTAATCTGCATACTGGTGCAAACTGAGAGATCATGTACTAAGACATTTTGACCAGTGTATCAGGGTAAATCTCTTAACTGAGTAGTATTAGCAGACTTTTTATAAATAGCTTTAATTTTTTATTCAGCTTATCATTCAGCTCAGATTTTTATTTTTATTTTGACACTTGATTATCACTTAACAGCAACGGTGTTGATCTTGTCTTTTTATTCTTATCTCTTATTTTCAGACTTGACTATCACTTAACAGCAATGGTGTTAGACTTGTCTTTCAGCCAGTTTATTTTTGTCCTGGCGTGTTCCCAGAATGATCACATGTCTGGATTGTTTTTTGATCCCAAATCGATCTCACATTTTAATTCTTCTTTGACCACATGTGTTTCCAGAATGATCACACATTAGTCAAAGAGGAGAAAATGTATGCACCCTAAAATGGTCGCCTAGACTTTGGGCTCTCATTCAGCAATTTATCAAATCCCTAAATCAATATTTTTAAAAATCAATATTTTATCAATTATATCAATTTTTTTGATCAAATCCTATTTTATCATTTTCAATTATTTATCTTGAGCTAACCATTTTATCCTAAGTCTTTATTTATTTAAAAGGAATATTTCCTTCCTTTTTAATAAATAAAAAGCCCCCACTTTTCCTCTTATCCTAAGTTGCACAAATAAAGTATTATTCTTGTTTTATAAAAAAAAGAAAAACACTTTTTGTCTCATATGGACACAAAAGTTAACTCTTGTTTTCTCATTGGATGATACTTGTGCACATGGATTGCTCCTCTTTCAAGCTTCACCGTTGATTAAATCTTTTATCTCTTAATCTCCATGGTCCATTCCTTCTCATTTCCTATAAAAGAAGAGCTCTCTTCCTCATTTTCATATGCATTTTTTAATACTAATGTTATGCTGCAAGTTTTCTAGGTCTTTTTGGAGCTTTTGAAAATTTAGAGCATTCTTGGCTTTTGCATCTACATTCCATTCTTAGTTTCATTCGTGCATAGTAGCTTCATGTTTATGCTTTCATAGTTTAGATTTCCTTTCAAGATTTAGAGTAACTCATCTAGTTTAACTAGGAAGGCTTGGTAATACTTGTACTTTCATTTTCATAGCATAGCTTGTACTTTCATTTCCATATTTTAGCTTGCATCTCTCATTTCTAGCTTACATATTCATCTTAATCTAGCTTGCATTTGCATTTCATAGTGATTTTTGGGGATATTGGCATTCTTGCCCTTGTCTTCATTTGAATCTCTCATTGTGTGGTTGACTAGTAAGGTCATTAGCTAAATAGCTCTAGCTGAGAGAAATTTTTTAATAATCTTGCAACTCCATACATAGAGAGTTCTAGGTCATTTTCTAAAGTTTCCTATTCATGGATTCCCTTGGATGTAATGAGTTAGAGAAGTACACCATTTGAGTGTGTACATTTTTGGCGCCCACCATGGGGCAGAGCATTATTATTTTGTCCTTAATTTTTTGCATTTCTATCAAATTTTTGTCAAATTTTAGCTTAATTTTCAGCTCTCGGGTTTTGCAGTCTCAGATTATCGTGGGATAGTTTTTTAGTATCGCGCGATAGTTCATGTGATGTGGCACGATACTTTACAAGTTAAAGTATCGCTCCATTTGGGACATTCTGTCATGCTATTTGAGACATTATGTCGCCCGCCAGTATAGTAAAGTATTGCCTAGAAATATATTATCGCCCCTGTATACTGTAAAGTATTGCACGATTCTTTTGGTAATAGAAATATTAACCAGACCTGAAAGTGGTTATTTTTTAGCTTTTTTTTATTGCTTTGAAAATTTCAGCATTTTCAGACTCTGAAAAACTGGCACCCATTTTAAAAAAATTTTCACATACGATATCAAAAATTTAAGTGTGATATATCATTGGAAAGCTCTTTTTGAGCCTAATCCAACCATGTTGGTTTCATTTTCAAATTTTTCTATTTGATCACCTATTTTCCTTGCAGATTATCTAATTTTTTATGTGCTAACCATTGTGGGGCTAACAAGTTGTGCTTGTAGGTGCTCTCATTGCTTGAAATATTTTGCCAAAAGAACGTATGTCAAAGCTTCAAATGCACAAGGGCTACTAATTGTTTTTGTAGGCCTGCCCAAAGCATAAAAATCCAATCAAGTGCTTGTTATTTATTTCATTTCAAGTGTGACAATTATTAGTTGTTTCATTTCATAGGAACATAATATCTTGTTGTAGCTATTCTTGGGTGGTAGAAGTATGCTCTTCACCCTTGTGGTGAACCAGAAAATCTTGACCCATCTTTGGATTTTGAAAGCAAGAGGGTAATTGAACATTTGCTTGGTGTGTTTGGGAGAAAACTTTGAGATAGGGGAGTATGCTCTTCACCCTTGTGGTGAAACAAAAACTTAGAATCTCATAAGTTGATCCATTCTTTGTTTAGATCTTTAGAATCCTTTAGCAGGCCTGCTCTTGAGCAATCAAGAGGAACGACCCAAGTGGGGATAAGCTAATACTGAGCTATTCCAACCCACTATAATCTCAAGGCTATCAAAGACACAAAACCTTGGTAGACGTAGTACTTGTCTTCACTTAATGTGAGTACTTGTGGGATTGTGACCATGAGAAAAGTGTTGAGTAAGAATTCTTAAGGTACTCTTGAGGCCACGAGGTCCCAGTCCTTTTTGAGGAGCAAGAGGGGTACTACGAACGAAAGCCCTTACTAAGAACCATAGATAGAAGCCACCCTATTTTTCTGCTTAGCTTCTTGATGCAAGGATTGATCTAAGTGGAATAACCCAGATCACCCCAAGATTACTCACCATCTATGTTCCTTTGGTTGTGTCATTGGCACTTCCACAACAAAGCCAATATCTATTGTGGGCAACCACTTTGTGTGAGGCAATGAAGCATCAAGTGTGGGCTAAGTTGTTAAGTATTGAACCATTTTATTTTTAGGATAGAAAGTGCTTGAAGTGTTCTCATTGTGATATACCCGTGTAAACATTCTTACATATTCAACATCATGGTAGTGTTCATAGAATTTTTCAATTTTGATATCACAATTGCTTGTCTTGGCAAGGTTGCTTTTGCCCTTGTTTCAAGTGCTTGAAGACATGTTTGATCCCTTACTATTTGCAAACCTGTCTATTATCTTCTATTACTATATTCTAAACTGTGAAATTGAACTTGCCAAATTGAAACATTGACCAATCACTTTCAAAACTAAGTTTTTCACATTCATTGGTCAAGAGTCAAACTGCTTGCCTAGAAACTATTGCACAAACTTATTTTATTGTTTCACAGTTGTCTGCAATCTGAAGCTGATTCTTTTCATTTCCAGTCTTCCTTGGTCAGTTTAGGTTGGATCTTAGGTGCTGTGACATGTTGCTCAATATCCAAATGAATTTCAATGGTATCAATTTACAAAAAATGACTCTTAGTCTTCTTTCTTCCGCTTCTTCCATGTCTTCGTAGTCTCTCATTTTCTTCTTCCTTCATGCTTCCTCCTCTTCTTCATAAAATCCTCATGTCTTCTTGATTCTTTTCCTCTTATTTTCTAGTCTACCTTCTTCTATTCATTAATTCTTTCACTTCCATGCTTGATTCCTTCTCTTCTACAACCATGAATTTCAACTACCTTGTTATGGAACCTCTCTTGAGAATAGATGATCTCGAACTCATTGCTCAATTCAAAAAAATTTATTCCTCCAATAGTCCTTCTGGATATCTCACGGGTGACAAAATTAAAGCAAAAATAAAAGAAAAATTGATTGAATCAGATGCCTTTTCTAGGATCATAGACATGATCATATCACAACCTCCTTCCTCCAAACATTCTTCATCTTCTAAGTCTTCTCATTCTAAGTCTTCTCATTCTTCATCACATTCCAAGTCTTATCATGACTCTTCTAGACATTATTCGCATTCCTCATTATCCAAGTTTTATTCCTCTACTAGGTCTTCACCTTCCTCTTCTTCACGATCTCATTCCTCTTCTACTTCTCCCAAGAGTCTTACTCCTCAATATGAGCAATATAGCAATCCTTGTGATACCTCTCCCATGAAGAGTGACACACCCACCTTTGATGACTATGATGACTATTATGATGGCTATGATGATGAACCATATAGTCATACCTATGAAACCTCTATTCCTAAGAGTCCTCATCGTGTGCTCATGCTTACTAAAGGGTCATCCTATTGGATAGATTTTGATGGTGATCCATATGATTCTAATTTTGAAAGAGACTTTGATGAGTTCTGTGAACAATACCTAGATGATACATCTACTTCTATTGAGGAATATAAAATGTACTGTGCTAATTTGAAACGTAAATATTATAAGAATCCTTCCTCTAAGAACTCTCATGTTGAAAATAAAGATCACACTCTCAAGCAAGATCATGTTAATGATGTACCTTTGTCTTGTGATGGTTCTCTTCCATCCTCTACTTCCTCCAATACCTGTACATTTCCTAAAGCTTCTGAGTCTTCCAAATTTTTTACAAATCCTTCATCCAACAAAGATCCTAATACTTTTCATGTGATTCCCTATAGTTATCCTCAAGGGCTACCTCTTAAAGAAACTCAAGCTAACCTTCACTTGGCTGCAAATACTTTCAATAATGCTAAAACTAAAGATCCTAAGCCTTTATGCACTATAATGCCTACTTTAGCTAGTCCTTCACCACCTCTTCCAAAGTCTTCCATACAACTCCAACCTACTTCCTTGTCCTTAGAAGTGGCTCCATGTCAAGAGGACTTTAAAAATGATAAAAAAATGAACATAAAGATAAATCAAGATCAAGAACCCTCCATGTCATCCATTCCTTTTCATGATGTCTCTCATCCATTTTGTGGTTCTTTTGATCCTCTACACCCTTTCTTATCCATTCCACCATATCTTCAATCTTCTCCTAAGTAAGATCAAGCTACTACTTCCAATGTTGAGCCTATTGAAAATCAAGAGAAAAATGATACATTTATGCTATCCAAAGCTCCTTGTCAAGATCAAAGTCTTTCATCTTCTTGTTCTATCTTTTCATGTCCGCTTCCGCTTCCAACTCTTCCTAAGTCTTTGCAAGCTCCGAACAATCCTATCAAAGAAGTTGCTCATATTCAAGATGTTCATGATCCTATTGCAAATCCTAAGGCTCACTCTAAAGATGCTGATATCCTCGATTGTCATATAGATGCTGATGAACTTATTGATTATCCTTTTGTATCTTCTGCATCCATCCTTGGACCTCCTCCACCAATACTAAGAGCTTCATGTCTTCCTTCCATCTTGGGTCCTTATGTCCCTTCACTTTCCCCTCCCAATTATCCTAATTTTTTATCCATTTTGGGTCCTTACGTCCCTCCATCTCTTATCTTTCCTCAAGATCAACATAGAGGCATACCCTTGAATCCTTTTCATCCACCCACTCATCTGAACCAGTCATATTCTCCTTCTTCTTCCACAAGTCCCAAGTCTTTTGGAAGTAACTTGAATGTTAAATACAAGAAAAAGAAGCAATACAAGAATCCATCAAAGAAAAAAGATCACCATGTCTCCTCTAATCAACATGGAGGCATAAAGTCAAAAGAGATATCCAAGAAGAAAACTACAAGACAAGTATGTGTTCCAAAATCCATCATTGAAGATATTCTCTCTAAATCATCAAAAAGAAATGAAAAGCCTATGGCTATATGGATTCCAAAGTCTCTCTTGAAAGAGTTTCATGTTGAGAAAAAAGTGAAATTGACATTCAAGCTTCCAAAGACTTTCACTTCATCTTCTTCCAAAAACATTCTTCCATTCTATGCGCCTAAACCGCAACCTCTGCTATTTGTTCACCATATTCATTCATGTATTCCTTCATTCATGTTGCCTCCATCCTCTCGCCACCCTTCAAGGTGTGTGTTGATGTTGATCTTGCCTTCCTTTCCATCTTCCCTTTCACAATCCTTCCATTCATTATCCTTCTACCTTCTATCCTTTTTTCTCATTTGCCTATTCCTCCTATCTTCCAACCTCACTCGCTTTACATAAAACCTTATCCTCTATTTTTCTCTTCCATCTTCCTTTCCCTATCAGCATCTTTGAGCATATCATTTTGAATCCTTGACTATCATGGTTTATCCTTTCAAGGAGCATTATCTAAAAATCTTGTCTTCTTCCACAATAGAAAAAAAAAATAGAAACAAAAAAAAAAATGAAAAAATTGAAAATGTGCCTTGGTGGAAACTTGAAAACAGGTGCCTTGGTAGCAAAACTAAAAAGAAATAAATTCTTCCTTTGGTGAAAACCACTCCCTTGTGGCACCTTGGATAAGTACCGTGATAAAAACTTGGCAATCAGACATCATGCATAGTTCTTCTACATATTTCATCCATTTCATCTTCTCTCTTTGATCTTGGCAATGTTGACCTATACACAAACATTTGGCTATCTTGTGAGCTGCCTTACGATGATCTTGCTTTCATTCCATTCATGTTTAGCCTTCATATTTATTTTCCTCCATTCATTCTATCCTTTCGCTATCCTTTTCCCCTTGGTCTTGATCTAATAAAAAAGAGTAAAACATGATGCTATAAATCCTCTTGACATGTTCACTCATTTGGACTGCATCCTTTCTTTCTTTTGCATTACACTTTTGTGACTTATCCTATGCTGGCCTTTCATTGCTTGTCCAAATGTGCTTTGCATGACATTTTTTTTCCCTAGCTTGGGTACTCTGGAGGAGTTTTCCCTTGAAGATTTCTTCCCTTCATTCTCCTTCATTCTCTTATCTTCCATCTCTTCCACCAGCTTGCTAATCCTTCTTGTCTTCTACCTTGCTAGACATTGGGACTACACAATGTGATCTTGCTTGGGAGTTTGATGCCTGTTCTGTCTGGGGGCATCCTTGTACATATTTATTGATCTTGAAAAAATTCTTTAAAAAAATAACAAATTCATATATGATGCTGAAAAAATCCTAAAATGCATAAAAAGTCCTAAAAAAAATATAAATTTTTTTTTAAAAATGTAAAAAATTAAAAAAAATAGAAAAAGTGCCTTAGTGAAAACTTAGAAACAGGCGCCTTGGTAGCAAAAAAACTAAAAAAATAAAAAAATCTCCAAGTGGTGAAAACCTGGAAACAGGTGCTACTTGAGGCCTTTACACCTTTATTTCTTAGCATACATCCTTGACACTTAGCCTTTCTCCATCATGCCTTGACCTTGTTGCTTTGGTTTGGAATTGGTCTTTGTCTTTGTCTAGGGGGCATAACTATGTTAGCTTTGGTCTCTAGGATGCGTTGGTCTTTAGGACATCTTGCAAACGGTATTTTTCAACACCACCCAAATAGTGTTTTTCAACACTATCCTAGCGTCAAGTGTTTCTTAACACTTATCAGATGTCTTACCCGCAGTCTAGCATGATATGGTATTTCTCATTCGCAGATGTGATACTCAAAGTTTGACTTTATGACCTACACACACACACTTAAACACTTGACTCGCTGAGACTTGGTTGACTTTGTTTTCTTTTTGTTCTATCTATGATGATTTCTTTGATGAGTGTTCTCTCCCAAAGATAGTTTTCGATGATGCATAGCTAGAAGACTGAGGGCATGAGAACATGTTTTATTTCTTTTTCTGCTTGTGGGTATATTTTGTTGGTCTTAACTGTCATTAGCATTTATGCTTGATCCAATTGACACTTAGGATCTGCAAAGTATTATCCTTGACTATTTTATGTGAGTGCATGCTTATAGCCATCTTGACTTTCTTATGTCCTGATGCAAACATAATCTCGCTATAGAAAATTTAGGGAACCTCACTGCACTAGTCATCATGACCTACATGTCTTTGATGCCTAGGTGGGATTCCCACATTTCATCTGATATAGATCATATTCATATACCCATAGTCATACTAGTGAGTATTGTATGATCTTGTGATGTTACCAATAAAGCTTGATGATGATTATTAGATGTCTATTGGCGTTGTGACCTTGCAAGTCAACCACTTTTCATAGTAGCTTGCATTTCTAGGTTCATGTTAGATTAGTCTTGCATTTTGCATATGGAGAGAGCTCTCCTTTCATATTTCATGGACCTATCGGTCAACTGCGCTCACCTTTCCTTTCCTCGATCATGTCTTTCGCTCCTTGTCTTTTACATCACATCCTTTTCCTGTCATCACAAGGGGTTAATAAATTTGAAAATGACCTTTTTACCCCCTTTTATGGCATTTTGACTTTTTGAACTAATTTTCAACACACCTCAAAATTGCGCAAAAATTGCACCCCTAGCTAATTTCGACGTCTTGGATCCATTTTCAAACTCGAAATCAAAATTCAAGTTAATCTTGATAGTCAAAATCACATTTCAAAATTTCACCCTCTTCTGCGCAGTTGGCTGACCATTTGAGGCCTCATCCTTTGATCTTTGTTGGGGCACCTTCATTTCTTCACCCCCATCTCTTTCAAACTCCTATTCTATCATTCATTTTCACTCGCTTCATCTTTCTAAGGTTTGACTTCATTTTTATCCTATATCTTTCTCAGTCAAACCTAGTCAAATTGGGGCATGTCTTCGCAGCTTGATGGTTATCCTATCACCTTTCACCTTTGATTATGATATCTAGTGACTTGATCAAGTTTATCAATTTACTATTTCTCCTCTACCTGATTTTGATTTCGATTCCGAAGGGGCAGTACCTATTAGCTTTAATCTTTGATTCAGCTTATCATTCAGCTCATCTTGAGATTTTTATTTTGAGACTTCATTATCACTTAACAACAACGGTGTTGATCTTGTCTTTTGATTCTTATCTCTTATTTTTAGACTTGACTATCACTTAACAGCAATGGTGTTGGTCTTATCTTTTAGCCAATTTATTTTTGTCTTGGTGTGTTCCCAGAATGATCACATGTCTGGATTGTTTTATGATCTCAAATCGATCTCACATTTCAATTCTTCTTTGACCACGTGTTCCCAAAATGATCACACATTAGTCAAAGAGGGGCAAATGTATGCACCCTAAAATGGTCGCCTAGACTTTGGGCTCCCATTCAACAATTTATCAAATCCTTGAATCAATATTTTCAAAAATCAACATTTTATCAATTATATCAATTTCCTTGATCAAATCCTATTTTATCATTTTTGATTATTTTCTTTGGGCTAACCATTATATCCTAAGTCTTTATTTATTTAAAAAGAATATTTCCTTCCCTTTTAATAAATAAAAAGCCCCCACTTTTCCTCTTATCCTAAGTTGCACAAATAAAATATTATTCTTATTTTATAAAAAGAAGAAAAGCACTTTTTGTCTCATATGGTCACAAAAGTCAACTCTTATTTTCTCATTGGAGGATACTTGTGCACATGGATTGCTTCTCTTTCAAGCTCCACCATTGATTAAATCTTTTGCCTCTTAATCTCCATGGTCCATTCCTTCTCATTTCCTATAAAAGAAGAGCTCTCTTCCTCATTTTCATATGCATTTTTTAATACTAATGTTATGTTGCAGGTTTTATAGGTCACTTTGGAGCTTTTGAAGATTTGGAGCATTCTTGGCTTTTGCATCTACATTTCATTCTTAGTTTCATTCATGCATAGTAGTTTCATGTTTATGCTTTCATAGTTTAGATTTCCTTTCAAGCTTTAGAATAACTCATCTAGTTTAACTAGGAAGACTTGGTAATACTTGTACTTTTATTTTCATAGCATAGCTTGTACTTTCATTTCCATAGTTTAGCTTGCATCTCTCATTTCTAGCTTGCATATTCATCTTAATCTAGCTTGCATTTACATTTCATAGTGATTCTTGGGGATATTAGCATTCTTGCCCTTGTCTTTATTTGAATCTCTCATTGTTTGGTGACTAGAAAGGTCATTAGCTTAATAGCTCTAGCTGAGAGAAAATTTCAAATAATCTTGTGACTCCATAAATAAAGAGCTCTAGGTTGCTTTCTAAGGTTTCTTATTCATGGATTCTCTTGGATGTAATGACTTAGAGAAGTACACCATTTGAGTGTGTACACTACCTAGAAGGATGTTCTAAGCCAAAGGTAGATCAAGAACTTAGCATATATTATCTTTGATGATAGGACTTGCTCTGATAGGTAAGACAATTGTTCCTTTGGAAGACCTTTCTTGCTCATCATATGATTTGATAGTTATCTTCTTTCTAGGATCAATGGCCATTTTTAAAAATCTCAATTGTGTAGTCAAGATGAAAGAACAAATGTTTAGACCAGCACCCCCATCTATCAACACATGTTTGACATGATAGTTTTGGATCAAGACTTCAACATGCAAGAGCTAGTTATGCAGATGACTCAAGGAGTTATCATCTTCCTTTGAAAAGGAAATATACTGTGGAAACGTAAGATGACCAACCATAGTCTAGAATCTATCTAAATCAAAGTTATCAGGAACATTGGATCCGAGCAGAGCTTTTTCTAGAATGGTTCTATGAGCTGGAGATATCCGAAGCAACTCAAACATGGAGATTTTTGCATTTGTGTGTTGGAGTTGTTGGACAATACTGTATGAAGTAGGCCTTGTGTCTTTAGGATTTGAAGATTTTGATGTAGCCTTTTGTTTAGAAGTAGATGAAAGATTGAAAGGCACCTTAGGGACACTGGATGAATCTGGTATTTGTCCTTGCAGGTTTGTCTGAGCTTGTGATCGAGTAACTACATTAGCTAATTGATTTTCTCTATCTTTTCTTACAATTATGATGACATTGCAATGCTTAGATAGACATGGTTCAACCATATTGATGACAACATTATTTCCAGAGTAGGCATAATTGACTTTAGCACCCATATTAGGCTGAGAAGAAGAATCTTCTTTACCATGTTTAGAAAATGGTTCTGTGAATGTTGTATGATCATTATTTCTCTTATGATTGTCAATCGTGATGTCTCCATTATCAATTTTGTCTTGTATGATGTGCTTTAAGTGTATGCAGTTATTAGTCTTATGACCTTTATTGTGAGGGAATTCATAGAAATTGTTCTCTCTCCACCATTTCAGTTTAGGTTTAGGATCAAAGACTTTTATCTCAGGCAAGTAGATGATTTTTTTAGCCAATAGAGTTTTCATGGTAGATTCCAAGGATTCTCCAAGAGGAGTGAATTTGCGATTAGGATCTGTAGCCCAAGGTTTGTAATCAGATGACTTTTTGTTGGACTCTGTTGCTTTAGCTTCGGAAGTTTTGATGGCTTGGGTACCAACAGTGAGATTGAAATCAGGTGCCTTAGATGGGGCATAGATATTATCAACAACACCATCTATGACAACACCTTTATTCTTGTTCCAATTTTTGTTCTTGTCCTTAGAACTAGATCCAGATTCATATTTGTCCTTTCAAAGTGTGATGTCTCCTTTTTTCACAAGTACTTTCTCAATTTTGATCGCATTATCTACCATCTTATCAAAAGATGTATGATTTTGCATTTGTAAAGGGTAGTTAATTTCTGGAACAAGATTGTTGATGAAGATTTTCAGCTTCTCAGTTTCTGGAATGGGTCTAGCATATAGAGAAAATTTCTTCCTCCATCTCTTAAAAAATGTTAGGAATGGTTCACCTGGATATTGTTTCAGATTGTAGATGTCGATCATGGTGACTGGATGTTGAATATTGTAGGAGTATTGTTGATAAAACAATTTGATTAACTCCTCAAAATTTTTGATAGTAGGAGGCATTCTAGAGAACCAATGAATGGCTGACCCTCCCAGAGATTGAGGGAAAAGACACATTAAGTAAGTTGGTTCATGCATGAACTTCATGGATTGAGTACATAATTATCTGACATGATCTTGAAGATTAGAGTTTCCATCATACTTATCATATTTAGGCATCTCCATCCTTTTAGGGAATGGTGGCATGTACAAGTCTTTATCAAATGGAAAAGGACATAGGGCCTCCATGGAGAACTCCTTAGGTTCCTTTTCTTTTTCTAGTTTGTTAAGTTTGACTTGCATGGAATGCATTTGTTTCATCATAGTTGTGATTGGAGTTTCTTTCTCATGCATAATGATGTCTTCAAGATTAAATTTGGGAGGAAGTTTAGCTCCTTGATGAGCTAACTCTAGAAAATATGCCTCTATCTTCTTTCAAGAAAAGAATCATCATTTTCTTGAAGTCATCATCCTTTTGATATTGAGCAATTTCAGAAGGTGTAGGTTCTTGATCAACACCATGTTGAGAATGAGGTCCTTGAGACCCATATTGTGTTCCTCCATGAGACATGTTAGGATTTTTAGGACTCCCTAGGATAGTGTGAGGAGGAGTTTTTTTATTACCTCCATGAGTTGATGGAGGGGGTATATAATCAGTTTTCAATCAAAAATTGCCAAGACCGTCATCTTCATAAAGACCAAAATTGTAGAGTTTCTCAATAGTTGGACCCACATGAGTAGATAGAGGTAAGGTATAAGATGATTCTCTGGATTTCTTGTGTGATGAAGCTTGAGTTTCCACCATTAACCTTGGGTGAAGCAAGAGAGCAAGATGAAGACAGCTGAAGAATGACTTAATTCAAGAAGATCGAATGACGCAACCTTGTCAAGATTGAATAGATTGAAGATTAGATCGAACATAAATGAAGGATATTATGCCACAGTAGTGTGGGTAGATACCTAATAGATGGTGGGAACAAGCTCACAACACTTAGCCATTTTAGTAAGAAGACTGAATTTGAAGATAATTTTGACAAGGTTTTGACACAAGATGAAAAAGACTCAAATTGATAAATCAAAAGACAAAATCAGACTTAAGATCTCACTTGAGGAAAAATAAATGAATTTGTTCTAGTTTCTTCTCTATTCTTGATGTAGTGATTTGTTTGACAAATTCTAGAAATAGGCTGTAAAAATTGGGTCTCTGACAATTTTGACAACTTTCTAGCAATTTTTCAAAATTTCTCAAACAACTTTCTGCAGGATCGTACGATAGTGGGTATGCTCTGAAATGACAGTTGAAAAAACTTGTACGATAATTGAAAAGCTCACATAATAGTTAATAGCAAGATTTTAACTTTTTTCTTTTGACTAGTGGAAAAACTCGTACGACACTATACAAGTTGTCATACGAAAATACAGGGATTCTGAAATGACAATTGCCAAAACTGGTACGACTTTCTGACCTTGTGGGATGACTTTTGACTCCAGAAAGGAATTTTACTTCAGATTTTGCAAATTTTAGGTTTTTAGTTTCAGATTGTTCACAAATTTTTTTGTCCAGGTTTGAAGATTATTTTGGGATCGTTCATTTTTGGTAACCAAATAGATAAACAAGCATGCAAAACAACAAGCAAGTGATTCCAAGCATGTTTGAAAATAATGAACAGGGGACAAAAAAACCCTGTGCATGAATAATCAAATGACTGAATGTGCTAATCCCTAGGAGTGCTAATTGTTTATGTTCTAAAAAAATTTTCAATAACGCACATATTCCTAGAAAAATTAAAATTTTGGCCTCACTAGGGTTTGTAGTAATGGTCTGACTTTGCAACTTTTGTGATCTTAAGAGGGTGAACTCCAATCCAGGCGCACTGGGGTTTTGACATAGTTCAAGAAATTAATCAATCAGGAGCTGCTAGGGAGATCTGACAGCCCAATAAGAGACCACACCTATGAAGATTTCTTCCACAAGGACATTTATATAGCGACTACTACTACCACAGTGAAAATGGCTATTACCGCTTTATGTTCCATCCACGTGGTTGACCCAATTAAGGGAATGTCCACTATGGTTAACCCTCTCTAAAGGTGACTCACAAAAGATACCACATGGAGACTAGTTCCAGATTCAAGGATCCAAGTTTCTGATACAACCCAAAAAGGGAGTAGAGCATAGTCCTCTAGCCTTTTCACTTTTAACCAAAATAAAGCAAACAGATTAATCTGACATGCTAAGACCAAGATTATCTCACAAAGATCTATGATGTCAATAGCTTATGACCTATCAACCTCTCCGAAGAGAGAATGTATCAATCAAAAGTTGAAGATGAACAAATCTAGTAGAACATGAGACTTTCTCAGTAACCTCCCTACTTACAAGGGGATCCTTCATCAAGAAGAGCTTCACATGCATGAACAAGCGGAATAAGCCTACTCTCTTCAGATCATCCATAAATAGTGTTCATAGGACCTATTTACTATGTGTAACAGATATGCAGAAAGCAAATCTATATTGTTTTATAGCCCAAAATGAAGTCTGTGATATGAAAGCAAGAAAAGTCACACAAGCTTGACACATGAGAATTCATTTTATGTCCAAATTGAAATGTTATCAGCTTGAGGAGAATACCTAAATTCCTCGTAATGTGCTTAGTAGATTTTTACCTATTTTAGTAATTTTTCTCTCACTTTTCCCAATCAGATTTAGCAAATATCAATAAAAAATAGAAGATTTCAATTGTTAGGGTGAGCTGTCAGTCCAAATCTAAAAATCAAATCTAAAAAACTACCAAAAATTTTGAAACAACAATTGAATTCTGGTGTCAAAACTTGTACGACAATGGGTTACCTCCTAGATGATAGTCGGGAAACTCGTACGACAGTGGGTATCTTCTCATACGACAATATAGATCCCAAATGATAATGTGTACCTTTTGATATGAGCCTCAATAGAATCAACTATCGTACGACAGTGGGTACTTCCTCGTATGACTTTTGTCAGATAGTTGTCAGAAAAAAGTATGGACAGAGAATAAAAGATCACAGTTTTAACTAGAAAATGATAAGAAATTGATAGAAATTGAATGGAAACCATTTCAGGGCCCCACAGTGGGCACAAGAAATGTGTGTGTGAATTTTGCACTTAGCTGTAGACACAACACTTTAGTAAAACATTAGAGGTTAGCAAAAACCAAAATCGTCAAGTAATTAAAACCATGCTAACCAAGAGATTTATTGCCTTCTCGTAGGTGTGAGTATGATGTTCTCAGATTGGAATCAAGATCAGTGACAATGCAACACCTAAATGAAGGATTTGAATGTAAGAGAATGAAAGACTATATGAATGCAGATTATTCTATATTTTTGGATTTTTGATGCAATAGTATGAAAAACTCTATGAATCTAAGCTAATATGAATGAAATTGAGATTGAATGCAGATTTAATCTAAGAATGATATGAATGAATATGAAAGCTATGATACAAAAATATGCAAAAACTATGATCAACAATGAAAGATCTCACAAATCGCCTATCGCAAGTGCTCAATCCTTCAATTGCCAATTTGCCAGAGTAATTGTGTAAATTTGAGTGTTGATAATTATGAAGAGCTGAGCCTTGATTTTATAGAAATCTAGGGCTTTGGGGATGCAAGAGAAAAGCCATAAATCACTCTTGATAAACTCAGGTTGATTTTTGAGTTATCAAGAAATTAAGAATAATTAACTCACAAAAAATCATGCAAAAGTAGTGTTTATCTCAAAATAAAGCTTAGATCAAATTTCAACTCATCATCAGATGTTGAGTTTCAATTTTAAAATTGATTGTTAATTTCTAGTTGTCTTCTTTTTTGATTGTGCATGATTTATTTATAAATTAATTTTAGAAATAAAGTGATTTATTCTCAACTTAACTGAATTTTAAAATAAAATAATTAATTTATGGGTTAATCAATTATTAAATCAAACTTTTATTCAAAAACTATATTATTAAATATGGACAATTGACATGAATTAATTAAATAAGAATTTAATCAATTAGTCATAAGATTTTAGATTTATTGTCAACATTAAATAATACAATTTAACAATAATTTAATTAAATCCAATTAAACAATTAAGTGGCAGTATTAAATCTGATTAATTAAATATTCAGAATATTCAATTAATCAAACTTTAGGATAAATAAGATTTATCGCCAAATAATTATTAAATCAAAGATAATTAGGATAAATAGAAATATTTCTAGAAATATTCCCTAATGCAAAATTTAGGATAATATCAATTATGATTTGATGATGTGCAGATGTGCCTTAGGTTAGGACTTTGATGTAGATTTTGTTTGAATTGTTGATATAGGAGGTTAATGAACTTATAGCCCATTTTTGGGGTATTACATTTTTTCCCCTCTTTGAATCACTGTGCAAAGTGTAGTGGTTCAAAGAATAATCTATGTTTGATATACGTATGAAATTGATTTGATTTGAAAGATTAATCGATTCTGAGACAGAACCCGATTTAAAGATTTAAAGATTCAAGATTTAAGATTTAGGTCCTGAATGATCCTAGATAATGTCAACTATAGCAACAATAAACCAATGATTATGAAAAAGTGCCAAAATGCCCGATTCTGAATCTTATGATTGCAAAGAAGTGAGTGACCGATTTTAGACCCAAATGTCCTTGTATGAATCATATTGGTATCACATCCTAAACCCATCCGTTATGAAGAACCAAGGAAATGATGCTAATGAACCAATAGTTACGAAAAGTTGATATAGTTTACAAGATGGATTTAGGATAATAGATTGATATGGATTTTGATGAATCTGATATGCCCCAAGAGATAATAGATTTACCCCAAACAATGAGGACTTTTGATGAGTCAACAATTAGACGTGGGTGCTATCTTGATTACTGAGGAAAGATTGATTATAGATTTAGATTTACAGACTTGAACGATGTGTAATACCATGCCCCATAGTGGGTGCAAGAAATGTGTGTGTGAATTTTCTACCTAGCTGTAGACACAACACTTCAAGTAAAACATTAGGGGTTAGCAAAAATTGAAATCTACAAGTAATTGAAACTATGCTAACCAGGCGATTTACTGCCTTCTAGTAGGTGCGAGTATGATGTTCTTAGATTGGAATCAAGATCAATGACAATGCAATACCTAAATGAAGGATTTGAATGCAAAAGAATGAAATACTATAAGAATGCAGATTATTCTATATTTTTGGATTTTTTATGCAATAGTATGAAAAACTCTATGAATCTAAGCTAATATGAATGAAATTGAGATTGAATGCAGATTTAATCTAAGAATGATATGAATGAATATGAAAGCTATGATACGAAACTATGCAAAAAATATGATCAACAATGAAAGATCTCACAAATTGCCTGTCACAAGTGCTCAATCTTTCAATCGCCAATTCACCAGAGTAATTGTGCAAATTCGTGTATTGATAATTATGAAGAGTTGAGCCTTGATTTTATAGAAATCCAGGGCTTTGGGGATGCAAGAGAAAAGCCATAAATCACTCTTGATAAACTCAGGTTCATTTTTGAGTTATCAAGAAATTAAGAATAATTAACTCACAGGAAATTAAGAATAATTAACTCACAAAAAATTATGCAAAAGCAGTGTTTATCTCAAAATAAAGCTTAGATCAAATTTCAACTCATCATCAAATGTTGAGTTTCAATTTTAAAATTGATTGTTAATTTCTAGTTGTCTACTTTTCTGATTGTGCATGATTTATTTATAAATTAATTTTAGAAATAAAGTGATTTATTCTCAATTTAACTCATTTTTGAAATAAAATAATTGATTTATAGGTTAATCAATTATTAAATCAAACTTTTATTCAAAAACTATATTATTAAATATTGACAATTGACATGAATTAATTAAATAAGAATTTAATCAATTAGTCATGAGATTTTAGATTTATTGTCAACATTAAATAATACAATTTAGGAATAATTTAATTACATCCAATTAAAAAATTAAGTGGCAGTATTAAATATGATTAATTAAATATTCAATTAATCAAACTTTAGGATAAATGAGATTTATTGCCAAATAATTATTAAATCAAAGATAATTAGGATAAATAGGAATATTTTTAGGAATATTCCCTGATGCAGAATTTAGGATAATATCAATTATGAGTCGATGATGTGCAGATATGCCTTAGGTTAGAACTTTGATGTTGATTTCGTTCGAATTGTTGATATAGGAGGTTAATGAACTTATAGCCCATTTTTGGGGTATTACATTTTGCCCCTCTTTGAATCACTGTGCAAAGCGTAGTGGTTCAAAGAATAATCTATGTTTGATATACATATGAAACTGATTTGATTTTAAAGATTAATCGACTCCGAGATAGAAACCAATTGAAAGATTTAAAGATTCAAGATTTAAGATTTAGGTCCTGAATGACCCTAGATAATGTCAACTATAGCAACAATGAACCAATGATTATGAAAAAGTGCCAAAACACCTAATTCTAATCCTTATGATTGTGAAGAAGTGAGTGACTGATTCCAGACTTGAATGTCCTTGTATGAATCATATTGGTATCACATCCTGAACCAATTAGTTATGAAGAACCAAGGAAATGATGCTAATGAACCAATAGTTATGAAAAGTTGATACAGTTTACAAGATAGATTTAGGATAGCAAATTGATATGGATTTTGATGAATTTGATACGCCACAAGAGATAATAGATTTTCCCCAAGCAACAAGGACTTTTGATGAGTCAGCAATTAGATGTGGTTGTTTTCTTGATTACTGAGGAAAGATTGATTACAAATTTAGATTTACAAACTTGAATGATGTGTAATACCATGCCCCACGGTGGATGCAAGAAATATGTGTGTGAATTTTGTACCTAGCTGTAGACACAACACTTCAGTAAGACATTAGAGGTTAGCAAAAACTAAAATCTGCAAGTAATTGAAACTATGCTAACTGGGCGATTTACTGCCTTCTAGTAGGTGCGAGTATGATGTTCTTAGATTGGAATCGAGATCAGTGACAATGCAACACCTAAATGAAGGATTTAAATGCAAAAGAATGAAAGACTATATGAATGCAGATTATTCTATATTTTTGGATTTTTGATGCAATAGTATGAAAAATTGTATGAATCTAAGCTAATATGAATGAAATTGAGATTGAATTCAGATTTAATCTAAGAATGATATGAATGAATATGAAAGCTATGATATGAAACTATGCAAAAACTATGATCAACAATGAAAGATCTCACAAATCACCTGTCGCAAGTGCTCAATCCTTCAATCGCCAATTCGCCAGAGTAATTATGCAAATTTGAGTGTTGATAATTATGATGAGTTGAGCCTTGATTTTATAGAAATCCAAGGCTTTGGGGATGCAAGAGAAAAGCCATAAATCATTCTTGATAAAGTTAGGTTGATTTTTGAGTTATCAAGAAATTAAAAATAATTAACTCACAAAGAAGGATGCAAAAATAGTGTTTATCTCAAAATAAAGCTTAGATCAAATTTCAACTCATCATCAGATGTTGAGTTTCAATTTTAAAATTGATTGTTAATTTCTAGTTGTCTACTTTTCTGATTGTGCATGATTTATTTATAAATTAATTTTAGAAATAAAGTGATTTATTCTCAACTTAACTGATTTTTGAAATAAAATAATTGATTTATAGGTTAATCAATTATAAAATCAAACTTTTATTCAAAAGTTATATTATTAAATATTGACAATTGACATGAATTAATTAAATAAGAATTTAATCAATTAGTCATGAGATTTTAGATTTATTGTCAACATTAAATAATACAATTTAGGAATAATTTAATTAAATCCAATTAAACAATTAAGTGGCAGTATTAAATCTGATTAATTAAATATTCAGAATATTCAATTAATCAAACTTTAGGATAAATAAGATTTCTCACCAAATAATTATTAAATCAAAGATAATTAGGATAAATAGGAATATTGCTAGGAACATTCCCTGATGTGGAATTTGGGATAGTATCAATTATGATTCGATGATGTGCAGATGTGCCTTAGGTTAGGACTTTGATGTCGATTTCATTCGAATTGTTGATATAGGAGGTTAATGAACTTATAGCCCATTTTTGGGGTATTACAACCACTAGTTGAAACTTAAGGAGGAAGATATTCTTAAGACAACCCTAAGACCACCCTGAAACGTAGAACAAATATGATACTAAAATAGATATTTTAAAAAAAAATTATTTAAAATGTATTTTTTCTACATTTTTAGAGTATATGATGAAAAATATGGCTCCAAACCCTAAATAAGATTTTCCTCATGAAGAGACCACCTACTTCAATAAATTGTCACACATCATTCCTTCCCAATTATTTAATAACTCATATTTTTACCATGAGAAATTAACAAATATGAACAAATTTAATAAAATATTGTAAAAGAAAGAGATATATTTAAACCATTATAGTTCTTTTATCAATTAAATTATATGAAAGACATTTTGCTAGAATTTCATAATCTATAGCACCATGGAATAAAAATAACATGTAAAGACATTCCTATAAGATTTCAATAACTTACTATAGTTGTAGTATACCATTGTCTACCAAAAAAACCATTACATAAAAAGTTTATACTAAACAAAAAATTGTATGATTAATTATATTTTATACATTTTCATATTTAAATTTTGTAAGAGACTTCTTCCTTCAATACTACACCATCATTATATATTTTATATATAATATAACTAATAATATATTATAATATTTCAAAGTACATTCTATATATAATATAAAATAATAACTAACAACATATCATAAAATATATATTCTATATATTCTGTATTATTTATAGTATTATATATATTTGCTTTGTGCCCAGTCTTCTTGATATTTATTCCTTTTACTTTTACAAATTCAAAAGTATGTTGATATGCATTTAATGAAGGGAAGAGAAATTCCAAAATTATTTCTAGATATTAAACCTTAAATACTGCAAACAAAATAAATATATTAGTTAATTGAATCAATTGACCTTTAAATTGAAGTATACAAAGGATCACTCCATCACTTTACAACTTCCCCTCATTCCTTTCAAGGAGGCCTTCCCCACGCATGGGAGGTTGTCATTTCCTGCTAATTGATTAGGGCCTTTATTTCTCTTTTCTTTCTTGAATTATATGGGCACTTCAACCTTTAGAGATGTAATTAAGACTACTATTTTGTAGGAGTTCTTGGCAAGAGACACTAGGGATTTTTCCTTCAAGAAAGTGGTAGAAGATGAGCCTATGTTGATGAAGGGAGAAAACTTCATCATCCACTCCAAACCAAAGGTTTCTAGCAATGCAATTGAATGAGATAAAGGTAAGGGCCACGTTTTTCCCCCTATTGTTATTAAACCTAACCTTCAAATGGCCATGGCTATTGACAATGAAAATAGTAGGCTTATAAAAACTATGATTTATATAGTAGCTCAAGATGTAACTAAAATGCATTTCCATAATTTATTAAATGATTGGCTCCATAATATCTATGAAAAAAAAGTCTTTTTTTATTTCTCTTAATATTGGATTCTACAAGGTCACTTCTTAATTTTTTTCACTAACCCTATAGCCAAAAGGAAGTTTTCAAATGACGATTTGAGAATGTCAAGGACTATTGTTTTAGGGTTGTTTCCTAGACCCCTAAAGCCATCCAAAAAGAAGTTCTTTCACTCTCATGCCCTAAATGTCTCACTGTTGGAAATATTCCCATGTTCCTTTGGAATTTCATTCCTCACGCTCTTGAACCCATTGGAAATCTGTTAAAAGGGGATAAATCAGACTCTTTGCTTCTACATACAGATGAAAGTGTCCTAATATCTATTAATCCAGGCTTAGACCTACCCAGTGATATTTCTTTCAACCTAGATGACCAAATAGTGATATGTCCTATCGTGTTCCTAGGAAAAATTAACAAATTCTTTCTATGTAGGAGGGGGCCAAATGAGACATAATTTACCTCTTCTCAAAACTAAAAATAAACCTATCCCTAATTTTAATAGAAAACCCCTGGTGGGCTTGAATGACTAGGCTCAACAAAAAGGAGTTTTGGGATCACTGGTCCTATAAATAGGACAGACAACTTGATTGGGTCAGACCCACATGCTGATATTGAATCCATTATAGAAACTTTGGACTATCTTAAGGACTCCATTATGAAGGATATAAAGAATGTACCACTAGTGTTTCATATAAAATTGTTCCCCTCCTTGAATCGAGGGATCCCTTAGGTGTTCATACCTTAAACCTTGGGATTGAAGGGAAAACTAAACAACCTAAGCCTAGAATTCTTAATGCCTAACAAATAGCCCTAGAGATCAGATAAGAAAAAACTATGGATTCAAAAAAAAGACAAGATGTAGCATCAAAGGAGGCTTTTTAGCTGATGAGGCCCCTAAAAATTACTTCACGTCTAACTAAAATGGAGCTTTCTCATTATCTCCCCTCCCATGAAGAGTAATGTTTATGTGGATAATTGAGCCTCTTCAATGACAAAGTGTTGAAGTTGTCTGGGGAAAAGGAGATATCAATAAGGGTTCTTCTAATCCTCTTCCAAGATTTGATTTTTAAGTGATGGTGAACTTGGTTCCTTGAAATTGACCTATAATTTTGATGATTGCCTCTCGAATTAAATTCCTTTTTTCTTATCCTTGTGGCTCTTCCCCCTACTAGACCCCACCAAGACCCTATGACTATCACAGGTCCCACTCCCAAGGGCAACATCCCTCTACATGAGACAGGAGAAGGTGAGCTTAAGGGAGAGGCTCTGAAGGATGGGGAGATTAAGGAGTGGGCCATCATGCCATATAAAATTTCTTTAGAGGAACATAAAAATTTGTATTGGATTCCCACAAGAAGAATAGGAAGGTTAGAACCAAAAAAAATTTACAAGGTTGAGGAAGTAGTGGATTCACCAGTTGAACCTGAACAAACTGTTGAGTGCAAGACTAAGAGGAGGAGGGGTAGAACTAGTGGATCATCAACAGGTAAGAAGGATGTCAAGATCTTCAAGAAGCAACTTCCTAGCTTCTATAAGATTCATAGAGCTCCCATGGACACTAACCCTTAATGGTGATATGAGGATTTTAAATGTGCATCCTAAAATGCTAAGGGACTTGATTTCTTAGATAAAAAATAAATCACTAAGAGGTGGGTATATTCAGGATTATGGTATGCCAAAAATTGGCAATGTGAAAAAGAAGTCCTAGTTGATAGACTCTTTCAAAAACAACTATAACTTTCAAACAATATAAATTTTTTGAAATATTAAATATACATCACATTCTATGCTTCACCTAATACAATAATAATAAACAATTCTTTCAATTTGATGAAGTTTAGACTAAGTTAAGGTGGTCAGAAACAAGAGCTTTTATATTCAGGAAAATTTGTAGTAAAAAAATCATAATTAATTATTTACTTGAAAAAAAATATAAAAAAATATACATCACATCCAGACATGAGTCTACTACTTTTATCTAGAATCTTATAAAAAATTATTATCATTTGATTTTGTTTAATGTGGTCAGACATACACCCACTTTTTATCTTTCTAGTCCTGATTGGTAGACTTATTGAAAAATAGCTATAAATTTCAAACTGTATAACATTTTTTATTTCCAAAACATTTGTCACATTCTATGATTTTCCTACTACAAGAAAAATAAAAAAAATTTTCAATTTGATAAAGTTTAGACTAAGTTAACGTGGTCAGACATGAGAGTTTTTGTATTTTGGAAAACTTGCCGAGGAAAAATCACAATTAATTATTTACTTGGAAATAAATTACAAAAAAATATGTGTCACATCTGGACATGAGTCTACTACTTATATCTAGAACATTGTAAAAAAAATTATTTGATTGTGTTTAAGGTGGTCAGACATACACCTACTTCTTATTTTTTCCTGAAATTTCCATACTACTACATTGAAATTTGAAATTTTAAACATATAGAATAATTATTTTTCAAAAAAGGCCTAGTATCTTAGAAACTAAATTCAACTTTCTACAGATTCTCTTGTTACATATTTTTGATATAATACTTATAACTTGTTCAAATTTTTATGTCAATTTTCCTAAACCTGATTTTCTAAATTTTCATTGCCACTTAAGGGCCTAGTTTGGCATACCATGATCCTGCACATACCCAGGTTTCTAATGATGAACAAGGGTATATATTTTTTTTCAGAAGATAAAAACCATTGGTTTTAATCTACACATTAATATGAAATGCATATGGAAAGATGCCAAATAATTTTCTATCAATCTCCCTAAAGGGGAGGGGTTGTTATTCTTGTGGGTCCTTAATGGAGGAAGTTCATTAGTTGATGGGGATGTTCCCCCTATAATAGGAAATTATGGTTCATCTTTAAATTTTGGAATGAAGAGCTTGGAGTGTGCTTTGTCTATGCAGCTAATGACTATAGGGATATGGTGGAGTTGTCAAAGTAGATTTTTCAAATGGATGACATCCCTTGAATCCTAGGAGGAGACTTCAATAAGACAGAGAGCCTATACAATAAGATAGGAGGGTGCAAGTTTGAATAGAAAGGTTGTGACAATTTTTATGGATACATGATATTGAACAAACAGAGAGTATATGAATCACTTTCTGGCAATAAGGAAGACAATAGGGGAATTTGGTTCACATGGTACAATTACCAGTAGGGGGATAAAAGAATATATAGTAGGTTGAACAAATTCTATATGCATAATGATATTTTCAATTTTACTAAGTATTCCAATGGATCCAATGTTATAATTATTCCTTACAACCTCTCAAACCACCACCCCATAATTAGGGATATATTTCACATTAGAAAAGCTCCTACCCCTAGAGACAAAATGGATGCCTTTACTCTCAATATCATTATCCTCAATGATGAGGATGTTATGGATGTTATTAAAATCATAAGACAATAAAATAAATGGTTGGTCAAGCATAATAGCTCTATAGAGAGATAGGTACAAAATACTAAAAGATATAAATCACTATTTTAAGTGGTTGAAGAAAAGAAAACTAAAGATAATAGGAGATTAGAAACTAAACTTCATAATGATTTTATTTGTGCTGAAAATTACCTATTGAGAAACCCTTCTTTTCAGGATGCAAAGGAGATGCACACCCAAGCCACGAACTCTCTAAGAAAACTTCAAAACATTAAAGATCAAGGGGCCAAGTCTAGATCCAGGTTGAGTTTGATTAATCATGGGGTAAAGGCTCCAAATTTTTATTTTGGATACTCAAAAGTAAAGAGGACAAAGATAGAGTTTTCTTTTTATGTAGATATGGTAAATAAATTAGTAGTCGAGAGAGTATTTTGAAGGCCTTTGCCTCATTTTATAGTAAATTTTTCACCTCAGATGATATTGGGTAGGAGATGGAGAGAGTTATAAACAAGATAAGAAACATAGTTCCCAAAAGAGTTTCCAATGAGGATGCTAAATAGTTGGAATCATCACTTACAGTGGAAGAGGTAAATAATGCAATTGTTTCCATAGGTAATGACAAGGCCCCTAGGCATGATGGACTCCCAATGAGATTTTAAAAAGTAACATCAGATTGATAGGAGAGGAACCCCACTAGGTATATATTGAATCTTGATCAACCAAAGATTACTAGGAAGTAATATTAATAGTGGGTTGATTAAAATTATCCCAAAAGAAGGTGAGAGGGTACTCATTAAAAATTTGATACCTATTACACTCCTTAATGTGGACCATATAAGATATTATCGATGGCCCTGGCCAAAAGGATAGAGAATATCCTCCCAAAAGTTACTAACTGAACACTGACTAGTTTTGTCAAAGGCTACTACACTTTTGATAACTTTCTCACTTGCTAGGAAGCTTTGAATTTGGCTAGAAAATCTAACCAAAAATTATATATGATGATTCTAGACTATGAAAAATCGTATGATAGGATTGAATGGAGATTCATTTTCATGAGGTTGGAGAGCTTGGATTTCTTAAGTTCTCCTGCCAAACAGTTGAGACTTTGATGAATGATGTCAAGGTATGGGTGGAGGTAAATGTGTTAGATCAAAATCTTTTGACCTATCTAGGTCTATCAGGAAAGGATGTCCCCTTGCTCCAACATCAGTCATAGTTTTTCTAATTCCCTATACTATTTACTAAGGGATGAATCACCTCCCCCATTGTTAAAAGAGTTATATTTTTTAATGGGGATAACTTAACCAATATTTAGTTTGTGGATAAGAAAAATATACTTATTGAATTGGGGGAAGATAATATTATTGAACTAATGAGAAAACTAATTGTAGTCCTATTGATGGGAAGGAGTCAGAGCCATAGGTAGTTCTTGAAATCTAAGGTTGCATGTTCTCAAAGGAGTGCCTTTATAGAAGAGGGAGAAGGGGGAGATTCTGACAAAGATTCAGATGATAGGGGGAGATTCTGACAAAGATAAACTAGGATTAAAACCTTTCAAATGGTGGAGTCTAGATTACTTTAGCAGAATCTAAAAGGTTTTGATCCTAGTTTATCCTAGCACAAAATTGAACTAATTTCGGGTGCTAAACTAGTAAGATAGAAGGAAAGGCCCTTAAATCAAAATTTGGAATATTTAATCAAAGTTGAACTAAGTAAGCTAATTCAGAGTAATATTATTTTCTCTATTAAACACACATATGAGGTTTTCAATCAGATTCTTGTAAGAAAGAAGAATGGTGATATTATATTGTATTTTGATTTTGGAGACTTTAATAGGTCATCACTTAAGGATCATCATCCACTACATAACATAGAACAAATTCTATAGATAGTATTAGGTTCTGAAATATTCCTTGTTAAATGGATTTTTAGTGTATAATAAGGTGTTGGTGAAAGAAGAAGATTGGTGAAAAACTACCTTTACCACCAAGAGGGGAACCATGGCATACAAAAAAATGCCATTTGGATTGTCAAATGCTAGTGCAACATACAAAAGGTCATGGAGATGACCTTTCATGGTCTTTTGAACAAGTTTGTTCTTATTTATTTAGATGACATAACTTTATTTTTTTAAATGCTAATAATCATCTCAATCACTTGAGGCATATTTTTTAAAGATGTAGGGAGTTTGGTGTGTCTTTGAATCCAAAGAAGTGCATATTTTTTGTCCATGAAGGTAGGATTCTAGGTAACATTATTTCAAAGAATGGCATAAGTATAGATCCAGAAAGGATCAGTGCTATTTTTCCATTGCCTTTACCAACTATATGTTGTTTATTCCAAATATTTTTATTCTATTTATAGCCTCTAACGTATATGTTGAGAAAAATGTGAGTTTTAGTAGGACCAAGGAAGGGAATAAGAGCTTTGGGTGATAAAAGAGACCCTAGAAGCAGCCCCAACACTAATAAATCCAGATTGTAGAAAGGATTTTACCTTGTATTAATTTGGGAGCATTAAAATAATTTCTACTATGTTGGTCCAAAAAAATTAGGAAGGTAAGGAGAAGCCAATAGAATTTTTTTGTCAATTTCTTCAAGACTATGAGATGAGATACTCACTTTTTGGAAACAATATGCTAGTTTTACTTAGAATCCTAAAGAAATTTAGACATATGTTGTTGAATGAAAAGATTCATTTTCTTGTTTCTCACCCCACTGTTTAAAGAATTTTTCCCGAGTAAGGATATAAGTGACAAAAGGGATAGATGGATAAAAAAAGGTGACAAAATATGACATGGAGATTAAAATCAAAAAGTTTTTTGGAGGGAAATAATTATGCAAAAAAATGGAAAAAATTGTAAAGGACGGTAAGGGGAAAGAAAATAAGGTAGGATAATACTCAATGATGTAGATCAGGTTCCTACGGTAGCACCTTCTACAAGTTGGGTTCAGGATATGATACACTACCTTGAGACTAGTAAGTCTCCCAAAGGCCTTCAATATTCAAAACAAAGTTATTACATGTTACAAGATAATCCATATGAGCTGGAGTAGTACTGGGATGGGTGACCTCCTGGGAAGTCCTGATGCTTCATCTCTATGAGCATCACCTAGATCCAATGAGTGTTGAGTGTTCCATTCATTCTCATGAAAAATGGGTTCATGTTGACCACTAATCATGAAACATGGGTCAATGAGTTTGACTCAAAAAACTACACAGTTGAATCCTGATAGCAATATCACAAGTTGACTTGCTATGGAAAATATCTCCTACTTATCAATTGATGAGCTTAAGGGGATTTCTAATGAGTGGTTTATAAGGCACAACACTTGGTGAAGGTTTTGCAAATGGAGTTGCAAGCAGAGTGGGTTTAACTGTGGAGAAAACTCTGTAGTTAAGAGCGCTCAAGCTGGAGTAGTACTGGGATGGGTGACCTCCCGGGAAGTCCCATTGCTTCACCTCTGTGAGCATCACCTAGATCCAATAAGTGCTAAGTGTTCCATTCATTCTCATGAGAAATGGGTTTGTGTGAACCACTAATCATGAAATGTGGGTCAATGAGTTTGACTCAAAAAAACTACACAGTTGAATCCTAATAGCAATATCACAATTTGACTTATTATGGAAAATATCTCCTACTTATCAATTGATGAGATTAAGGGGATTTCTAATGAGTGGTTCATAAGGCACAACACTTGGTGAAGGTTTTGCAAATGGGGTTACAAGAAGAGTGGGTTTAACCATGGAGGAAACTCTATAGTTAAGCGCGCTCAAGCTGGAGTAGTACTGGGATGGATGACCTCTTGAAAAGTCTCAGTGCTTCACCTCTATGAGCATCGCCTAGACCCAATGAGTGTTGAGTGTTCCATTCATTCTCATGAGAAATGGGTTCATGTGAACCACTAATCATGAAACATGTGTCAATGAGTTTGACTCAAAAAAACTACAAAGTTGAATCCTGATAGCAATATCACAATTTGACTTGCTATGGAAAATATCTCCTAGTTAACAATCCATATGTTATTTTGAATGGTATTTTATATAGAAAGGATTTTAATTGTGTTCTTTTGAGATGCATAGAAGTGGATCAAATTGACAAGTTCTTAAATAAGTTTCATGGAGTAGTTGGTGGTCATTATTCACCAAGGACTACAACCCTCTAGGTAATGAGAGATGGTTACTTCTAGCCAATTTTATTTAAAGATGCATTTACATAGGTTAGAAAATGTCAAAAGTTTACTTTATTTGCTAGTAAGCAAGGCTAGCATCTCTTCCCTTGCATCCTATTCAGGTAGGACAACCTTTTAGTAAGTGGAGGCTTGACTTCATTGATCCTATAAATCTACCTTCTAGTATTGGACACAACGATATTGATATATATAGATTATTTCACTAAATGGATAGAGGTTGTAGATTTAAAGGAAGCAAATGAAGGTGCAGTTTTAAATTTCTATCGAGATTTGGTAACTAGGTTTGGTGTTCCTGATTCAATCATATCAGATAATTATTTAGCATTTAGAGGCTTGAAGGTTTCTGACTAGGCTATTGAAAATGGTATCTCTTTGAGCACTTCATCTAACTACTACCCACAAGGTAATGGACAGGCTGAGTCTAGTAACAAAAACATGATCAAGATTATCAAAAGGACCATTGAAGTTAATCAGAGGATTTGGAATAGAAAGTTGACGCTAGCACTATGGGAAGATAGGATAAATCCTAAAAGGTCTACAAGTAACTCTCCTTTTGTTCTATTTTATGGTAAAGACGCAAAGTTACCTATTTCAGTTGAGTTTCCTACTCTGATTTTGATTAAGGAGCTAGATTTGTTAGAGGAAGAACCCATTATAGTCATATTTTCCAAGTCAATAGATCTTGAGGAAGAAAGGAAAGAGACTCTTAGGAATTTAGAATTGCATCATGCTCAGATGAGAAGGGAAATTGATAAGAAGGAAGCCCCAAGGTTCTTCCAGGAAGGAGATTTAGTTTTCAAGTCTAGGATTAGTTAAAGAGTAAGTCTAAAAGGTATACAAAATTTGATGCCATGTGGGATGACCCATATGTGATTATATAAGTTACAAGTAGAACAATGTATTCTAGCTATCTAAACTTGATGGAGAAGTGTTACTAATCCCAATCAATAGGAGTCACCTCAAACTTTTTTGTTGAGGCACTGATGTTTTACTATTGTTAGTAGAGTAGCTTCAATTTTAATAAGTGTTTGACACATCTATTGCAGTTTTTTTTAAGTTCTATTTCTGCTTCCCCTAAGTTTTGGTGTACAGTTAGTGCGTTAGTTTCAATTAGTTGGTCTTTTTGTTAGTAGGTGAATAAGAAAATTATTTTCTATCACACATATAATCTTGGTTAAGGAGATATTCACCATTTATAGAACTGAATGGTTAGTGTACTATTACAAATATTCACCTTCTTCTCAAAAGACTTAAAATAGGCCACAACAATGAGTTTTTTCTTGATGGTTTGCAATTAGGTATGTTGCTCTATTTTGGTTTTACTTTTTTTCTTCCAATTTAGCTTGAGAAGGAGTTATGTTATCTCTTACCATATTCTAGTACAAAAGGTACATTCCATTAAGGACAGGAACCATTGGGTTCAATATAACTAACAAGACATATTTTCTCCATTGGAATATGATAACATAATCACTATAGTTAAATTTTTAGCAAGAAAGGAGTGTGATGTTTTGAAGTATTCCAGACTTTTTGTCCAGTGGATGTATTTGTAGGAAACTGGTCATGTGCTTAGCAAGCAAGTAGGCAAAAAAAATCACCATAAATGTTACAAATTTTCACATTCTATTCAAATTGGTAAGGTTCATTGATTTGAACAACAATCTGATTGGCACTTTGGTTTATTTGAATTATTTCATTAAGTGGAGTTATAAGGAGAAAAGTTCCATAACTACTATGCAAATGTGTGAACTAAAAGAATCTTTCAGTTTTCTTTACAAACCAAAAGAAGGAAATAAAGTAAATAAAATAAGAGCTTTTCATTCAAGTAATATATCAAATGCCTTACAATATTATTTCTTGATTTCTAAATTGTACAATGGAGATACATTAATGATCATAAATATTATTCATTGAAAGGAAAGAGAACTTAAAAAAACCCACACAAGCCATCTCAGTGCAATGGTCATGAAAAAGAATGATCTATTGTCAATGTCAGAAGAAGCATGACAATTTTAAGTTTTTAGTGATGAAGAGTCTATAAGAATTAAGAGGTTTCAAGCATAAAGTATCATACATAGAGAAAGCCCTAACATGAAGCTACAATTTTTCCATTATTCAAAACTCACAATTATGCAAGGTTTTAAAAACCCTCTTCACCTTTTGTTATATTTTCTAGGTTTTTTACTAAAGGTTCCAAAATTTGTGTATGGAGGAGGCATACAACCTTATATGAGGGAAAATAGATTCATTAACATAGTAGATTAATAGAGATCTCATTTTTCATCATAAATACAAGGTAATGTGAGTTGTCATGCCCTAACAAGATTCATGAGAAGCAAATGCTCAACAAAGTACCCAAATTTCAAACTAGAAGTTGTATTATAAAGAATAAATGATGGCATAACTCTCAGAATGTTGTGGCATAGAACAAAGAGGTTCCAAACAATAAAGGGTTGTAACCCCAATGGAGTTCATACCAAAGTTCAATTATGGAAAAATGGAAAATAGCATGAATAAAAGTCTCAAATTAGATTCATAGCTTCAAAGAAAGCAATGCCAAAAATATATGGAAAAAGACCCAAAGTACCTATGTAAAATAACTTTAGAGGCTTCTCAACTTTCATACAAACCTCCATATTTATTCATCAGAAGAAGATCCAAAACCTAGAATATCAAAACTAAAGATGAGATGTCATTTAGGATTTTAAGTACCCTATTACCACCGCAAATGGGAAAGGATCTTTTCCTCAATGTTTTAATTATGTTTTCATGTCCATGCCATGGGTTAGGATTTTATGCCTTATGTTGTGACAAATTAATATATATTAATGTGTATTAATCACTTTTCCTAATATACATTAATATGAATTATGTTTCCTTTTACCCATATTAGGTCAAGATTCAAAAAATGCCAAAGTTAGGAAGAATGGATGTGATGGGTCTTTATTTTCATTAGTTTAGGGGTGGGGGTTACTTTTTCAGATTTGTCAACCCACCCCTATTATTCCAGGAATTCTTATTCTAGTGGTTCAAATTCATGACTTGAAGGAATATTCTTTCTTTTTTAGCTCCACTCCCTAGATTTTTTCAGGATTTTGATGAGGGTGTCAGTTTGACCCCTTGGTGGGATTTTCTGAGGTTCAGAGACAAAAGGTGAAAATAAACCTTTTGACTTTTTAGTTCTTTCTTCTTTTCTCTTGCATTCTTCTTACAAAGGATAGCATTCTTGAAACTCAGTGGCTTTTGAGATAATACATGATGTCGATGTGATCCTTTTTTTTTGAGAAAAGGCTTATGTTTTGCTTCTTATTTTGTATTGTTTAAGGTTACATTATGTTTAAATTCAAGGAATTATTATTGTGACTGTAAAATCAGTGGTCCTTTGTCATTTTGATTATTGCAAGCAATGTTCAACAAGATAAAAACATGTTCAGTGCAAGTCATGTGGTGTGTGTTTATCAGTTTTAAAGTTGTGAAAACTTAGTTTTCCTTCATACAAACAGCTACACCTCCATGTGAATCACTTATGTATTGCAAGTATTGCAATAATTTTTAGACTCTATGTTTTCTTTTTGAATCAGCTATGAGTCAAATTGTGTGTTAGTGAACATATTTCTCTTTTATAAAATCAGCCTTAAAATGACCCCTAAATGCTCAAACTAAGAAGATAAATATCTACGACTAATAGCTGGGTCACTTTGCAATTGAAATACATAAGACCCTTTGAATTTTTATGGGTAGAACTCCTTGTATGAGATCTTCAATGAATTCTCGAGACTAATTACAAAGATGTTTTTAACCCGAAAGCAAGAAAGTCACACAAACATCTACCCGTAAATGTGGAAAATATGCAAAGAATCTAATCTAACAACTAAGCGTGCAATATGCCAATGGCACAAAGTCCATTGGTTCACACCTTACATTACAGAGAAAATGCAAGAAGGAAAACATATCATTCTCTTCCCAATGCACAAATAACTAAGGCTCAAAGACCACAAGATTATCATGCATGTAATCACTCAAGACATAATTATACTCGCAAGAGATTGGATCAATTCACAGAGCGATCTCAATCAGAAAATAAATGTCCGAACTCAAAGATTTGGCATACAAATATTTATTTTCTTTGAATATTAAAAAGATGACAGGGTAAAAGTACAAACATGTGTCACACTTTTATAAATGAAAAGGTCAACAACGCACAAACTTTTCAACTTTAACAACATAAATGTGGCATTTAAGTTTAGAATTTGAAGATGATGTAAACTGATGAAATGTGTAAAAGTAGATAAAGTTTATGCCTATAATTTTAAAAAAAAAATTTAAACAAGAATTGACATAGTTTTTAAATTTTTTAAGTCCATTTTTTAATTGCTGAAAAATGATGACAAATTTGGGTCTTGTTCCCACCAAAAAAGTATATGCAAATAACCTTTTTTTCCTTTGATTTCAAAATATGTTATAGATGACATGCATAGATAGTTCAAATAAGAAGAAAATTTGGTTTTTGATGTATATTTTCTCCGTTATAACTACTCAAATTTGAACTTATCCAAAATCGATAGGACTCTCTCCTCTAGTGTTAAATATAAAATTTAAATTTTTCTAATATTCTTTACTAAATTTTTCCTATTTTTGAAGCAGCTTCTTCTCGAATGTTAAAATATTTGCTCACAACATTTTGAAATTATAATATATTAGATCTAACCAAAATACTGTAAAACTTATATGATGATAATATTGACTTTGAGCTCTATGAAAGGGTATTTTTATATTTTTTAAAAAATATCATTAAAAAGAGTAGGAGTTATTGAAATATCATTTTTCTGAAATAATTTTATTTCTTTGGTAATTTGTATAAAACATGCATTTAATTGATATTTCGAATTGGAAAAGTTGAAGAACTTATATAACTTAGCTAGAATGAATCTAGCTAGACCATATGTTTGATGAAAATTAATTTTGAGTTAGAAATACTCAAATTCAGTTGTGCTGATAAGTTAGCCTAAAACGTGACACAAATTTGTGCTTTTACCTGACAATGATCTAATTGCTTCCATACTCACAAATTAGAATCTGGAAAAATCAAATATTTCTTTCCCCCTGCAAATACAAAAAGAAACAGAAACAAAAACCCTCTGTCTGTAGCACAAAGTCTCCCGTACAGAGTTGCTAAAAAAGTCCCTCTCTCTGTCTAAATTTTTACAATAAATAATGTTCCACTGTTACATTTCAGTTCTCATATCTATTTCTTGAAAACTTCCTTTGGTTATCAAAACTATCTTTTTCAATTATTTCCCACGACCATCTCTTATTTATTTGTAACCATTTGAAATTAACTTTTATATAACCTTTGATTGCTTTCCCACTTTGGAATTTAACATTTTTATAAACTTTAATAAAAATTATAATAAAATTGTTTGATAAATGTAATCGGATTATGGACATGTGGCATTTGGTGGTGATGAAGTGCTATCATCATTTTGTGACTATCATTGATAGTTTTGACAGCACTTAACTCAGTCATCCATATGTTTCAAACCCGATATGATTTTTAAAATCTCTCTAGTGAGGATTTAGATAATTAGGTTTCTAAAACCATATCTGAAAATGAGCCACATCCAATGGTTAAATTTAGATATATTGCTCCCACACTAAAACTATTTTTCTGAGACATTCAATTCATGATTATGGGCTACATTGAAAAACTATAAACATTAGCTTGTAGACACTATTTGAGTCCTACCTTTTGTGGTCACAAATTTTTTTAAAATGTTGTGCATATATCTTGTGTGTTCTCCCATACATACAAAACAAGTCGGCATGATCCTTCATATGACTACAAAACCCGTAGAAATCCAACTTGGGCACCTTCTCTGCATTTGATCTGAAGTGAATGCTCTGAATTGCAAGTGAAACTATGAGAACCAAGTCACCATCCTGAGATTGGATACATTGTAATAGAATTGTGGAAACTTCTGTAGTTGCCTTTAAAATTTCAAAAGAGATCGAGGCTTGTGAATCACATAGAGGAAACAACTCTCGACAGGTTTAGGAATGCTAAATTTAGAGCAATGTATCACATGAGATTGATGTTGGAGGGGAAGAGAAATCATCGATGATGCACAGAGCTTCACAATCTATACTTTGAATTTTTTGTCAAACTTCTACCTCTGAAACCATTGAACTCTACAAAATGGTTGAGCACACTGAACTTGACTGAAATATTGAACTATTGAACCTCATTGAATCATTTGAACCCTATTGAACCATAATAAACTAGTTTGAACCTATCTGAATGATTTTGAACTAATTTGAAAGAGTTCAAATCATGTGTATTTAGAGATGACATATTCATTAACTAGGCATATGCATGGGGAGAATTGATTTAATTTTTTTTAAAAAAATTGGGGTTCAAGAGTGGGCTAACATTGTGAAATGCAGATTTGAACATTTTGTTGAATCACCCTCTATAGTCTAGTTTATTTTTTTAATGCATCTTTATCCCTTTTCCTACCATGTTCATAAGTTTAAATTTCAAACAGAACAAGCTCTCTCTGGAGGTCTATCCTCGCTATAGATGGCCCACATCCTGAGGATAGTCCCATTGTGTCAACATGTTAGTTAAGTTATACTTGGCTCTAAGGCACAACTTCGTTTATAACAAATATCAAGATGTATTTCTTGAGGAACTACCAAGATTTCCCCCTAAATGTCATTTTGACTTCTATATTGTTGATTCCATGATTTGAGCCCATTTCAAGAGTCCCATATTCAATGAACATAGTGGAGATTCAAGGATCCAATACACAATTTCCCCTATATTATTTATCAAGAAGTGAGATGGGACACTATGTTTGGGTGCTACAATTTTAAGAGCAAATGATGAAAAATATGGCCCCAAACCCTAAATAAGATTGTCCTCATGAAGATACTACCTACTTCAATAAGTTATGACGCATCATTCATTCATTATTATTTATCAACTCATATTTTAGTCATGAAAAATTAATAATATGAACAAATGTAATCAAATATTGTAAATGAAAGTTAAGATACTTTTAAAAGCCATTATATCTCTTTTATCATTTGAATTATATGGAAATTTTGGAATTTCATAATATATAGCACAATGGAATAGCAATAGCATGTAAATACATTCTTATAAGATTTTGATAACTTACAATAGTTGTAGTATATCTTTCTTTCTAAGGAATAATGTAAATTCAATACTAGACCATTGGCTACCAAAAAACTATTATATAAAGGGTTTATATTATTGAACAACAATTTGTATGATTAATTATATTTCATATATTTTCATATTCTAATTTTGTAAGGGGCTTCTTCTCTCAATACTATACCATCAATATAGATTTCATATATAATATAATTAATAATATTTTAAAATACATTCTATATATAATATAAAATAATAAAAAATAACATATCATAAAATATATATTATATTTCATATGATCAATATATTTATTTTATATCAATATGTTTTTACAGTATTATATATATAGTGCATAATCTTCTCGATCTATATTATTATTAACTCTTACACATTCAAAAAGTATGTCGGTATGCATTTAATAAAAGGTAGAGAACATTCCAAAATTATTTCTAGATATTACCTTAAATACTATAAATAAAATTAAAATATTAGTTAATTGAATCAATCCACCTTTAAATTGAAGTAAGTATACAAAGGATTGCTCCTTCACTATGCAATTTTCCCTCACTCCTTTCGAGGAAGTCTTCCCCCATGTGTGGGAGGTTGTCCTCACCTACAAATTAGACACTAGGGATTGTTCCTTCAATAAAGTGGTCATGGAGGAGCCTGTGCTAGCAGAGGCAACAAATTTTGTAATCCAGTCCAAACTGAAGGCTTCTAGCACTACAAGTGGAGGAGATGGAGGTAAGAGCTTCTCTGCTATCCCTATTGTTATTAAACCTAACCTTCAAATAGCCATGGCTATTGACAATGAAAAAAGTACACTTAGAAACAAAACATTTTCTTTAGCAGCTCAAGATGTAACTAAAATTCCTTCTAGTAAATTCTTAAATGATTGGATCCATAATATATAGGGAGAAAAACTAGGTTTTTATTTCTTACTATTGGATTCTTCATAAAGGTCAAGTTTCTTTATTTTCTTCACTAACCCTTATAGCCAAAAGGAAGTTCTAAAAGGACAATTATGGAATGTAAGGACATTTTTTGGGGGTTTTTCTCCTGGACCCTCAAAGCCAACCAAGAAGAGGTTCTTGCACTCTTGTGGTCTAGATGGATCGCTATTGGAAATTTTCCCTCATTCCTTTGGAATTTTTTTTCCTTGGGCTCTTGAACACATTAGAAATTTGTTAAAATGGATAAATTATTGGATTTTTTTCTTCCACATATGGTGCAAGGTTCCTAATCTCTATTAATCTAGGCTTAGACCTACATGGTGATATTTCTTTCAACATAGATGACCAAATGGTGGCCTTCCTATTGTGTTCCTAGGCATGATTAATATCTACTTTCTATGTAGGAGGGAAGGCCACATGAGACATAATTTTCCTCTTCTCAAAAATAAAATCAAACCCAACCCTAATTCTAATAGAAAAACCTTAGTGGCCTTGAATGACTAGACTCAAAAACAACGAGTTTTAGTACCCAGAGGTCTTAAAAAAGGCAAAATAATTTGATTAGGTCAGACCCACATATGCCAATATTGATTCTCGTACAAAGACTTTTGATAGTCTTAAGGACTCCATTTTTGGATGGACAAAGAACCTACCCCAAAAGCAACATATGAAATTGACCCCCTCCCTAAATTAAGGGATATCCTAGGTTTTAATATCTTAAACCTTGAGCTTAATGAAGGGAAAACCAAGTAGCCTAACACCAGAAGGCTTAATTTTGAACAAATTGCTTTAGCGAAGATTAGTAAAAACTCTAGATTCATACAAAGGCAAGATGTAGCATCAAAGAATGATAGTTAGTTATGAGGCCCCTAAATATAACTTAAGGACTAACAAAAATGGCTTTTCCATTGTCTCCCCTCCCATGGAGGGTAATTTTTCTCTAGAAAATAGAGCCCCTTTAATGAAAGAGTTTTGGAGTTGTCTAACAGAATAGGAGACAATAATAAGGGTTCTTATAATCTTGTTCTGGTATCTAATTTGAGTGATGATGGACTTGATGCCTTGAAATTGGCCTATGATTCTAAGGATTTCATCTCTAATTATTCCTTGGTGGTTATCCCTATGGCTCCTCCCCCTCCCAAGCCCCATAAAGAATCAATGACTATCATAGTTCTCACTCCTCAAGACAAAATCCCTCTGCATGAGAGAGGAGAAGGTGACATTGAGATAGAGGCTTTGGAGGATGGGGAGATTAAGGAGTGGGTCATTGTACCTTATAAAAGTTCTTTAGAGGAACCTAAAGTTTTTGTATTTGGTTCCCAGAAGAAGAATAGGATAGTTGGAACCAAGAAAATTGTTAAGGTTGAGGAATTAGTAGATTCACTAGTTGAACCTAAACAAATTGTACAACACAAGATAAAGAGGTAGAGGGGTAGACTTAGTGGAACATCAGTAGGTAAAAAGGATGAAAAAATCCCTAGGAATTAGCTTCCTAGCTTCTATAAGAGCTTTAGAGCTCCCATGGACACTAACCCTTAATGGTGATCTATGGAGTTTAAATTTGCATATTGGAATGTCAAAGGACTTGAATGTCTAGATAGAAAATACATCATCACTTAGAGTTTTCTAATGATAAACAAAGGCATAGACCCTTTATTTATTTGAGAGATGAAATTTTTTGGTTTCAATTTATAGTCACTAATATGAAATTAATATGGAAAGATGTCAAATAATTTTCTACCAATCACCTTAAAGGTAAGCGAGGGGTTGTTGTTCTTGTGGGTCCTAAATGGAGCAATTTCCTTAGTTGATGGGGATGTTCCCCAATATAACAGGATTATATGGGTCATTTTTAAAGTTTGGACTTAAGATTTTGGAGTGTTTTCTATCTATGCATCTAATGACTATAGGGATAGGATGAAGCTATGGAAGTGGATTTTCCAAATGGATGACATCCTTTGGATCCTATGAGGGGACTTCAATATGGTGGAGAGGCCATAAGATAAGACAAGAGAGTGTAAGTTTGAATGGAAAAGTTGTGAGGATTTTATTGGTATAAGATGTTGAACAAACATAGACTATATGATCCACTTGCTAGAAATAAGGTAGACAATAAGGGAATCTAACCTTCCCATGGTACAACTACCAACAAGGGGAAAAAGAATATATAGTAAATTGGATAGATCTAGTGTTAGGGTTGTTCCTTGTGTCCATCCTCTTAGACCACCACCCAATTATTTAGGATACCTTTCAAGTTGGAAAACTTGCTGCCCCTAAAGGAAAAAGGGATGCCTTTTCTCTCAATATTAGTCTCATGAATGATGAGGATGTTAGGGGTGTTATTACAATTATACGACAATACAATAAATGGTTAGTCAAGCATAATATCCCTATACACATATGGGTGCAAAATACCAAACTCTAAATATCACTATTTCGGGTGGTTGGAGAAAAGAAAGCTAGAGACAATAGGATATTGAAAACTAAACCTCATAATGATCTAGTTTGTGTTAAAGATCACTTGCTGAGAAACCTTCCTTGTCTGGAAACCAAGAAGCCAAGGAGATGCTCAACCAAGTCAAGGGACTCTCTAAGGAAACTTCAAAATATTAAATTTCAAGGGGCCAAGACTAGAGCCAAGTTGAGTTTTATTAATCATGGGGATAAAGGATCCAAATTTTTCTTTTAGATACTCAAAATAAAAGAGGCCAAAAAAATAATTGACCATTGATGGGAAGATGGTAAAGAGATTAATAGGTAAGAGAATATTTTGAAGGCCTTTGCCTTATTTTATAGTAAATTGTTCACCTCGAAAGATATTGGGTAGGAAATGGAGAGGGCTAGAAACAAGATAAGCAACATAGTTCAATAAAGAGTTTCTAGTGAGGATGTTGAATACTTGCACTCATTACTTACATTTGAAGTGATAAATTTAATGCAATTCTTTCCCTGGGTAATGACAAGGCTCCTAGACCTGATGGACTGCTAGTTAAATTTTACAAAAGTAGCATCATATACTAAAGCAACACCAATCAAACACAACCACATATATATACTAAAGCAATTGGCCAAAGATCAATGGGAAGTGGTATTAATCTAGTGGGATGAATAAACTTATCCCAAAAGAAGGTGATAAAAATCTCATAAAAAATTGAAGACCTATTACACTCCTTAATGTGTCATATAATATATTGGCCAAGGTCCTAGCCAAAAGGCTATAGATTATCATTACCAAGGTGATTTACCCAACACAAATAGGTTTTGTCAAAGGCCGCTACATTTTGGAGAAATTGCTCACTTACTAGGAAGCTATGAATTGGGATAGAGACTCCAACCAACAAGTCTATATGATTCTTATAGAATACGAAAAAACCTATGATAGGATTGAGTGGGGATTCATTTTCATGATTTTGTGGAGCTTGGGATTCCCTAAGTTCTTTTGCCAAATGATTCAAACTTTGATGAATAACTCCAAGGCATGGATGGAGGTAAATATTGTTAGATCATAATCTTTTAACCTATCTAGGACCATCAAGACAGGATGTCCTCTTGACCCAACATTATTTGTGAATTCTAGTGATGCCCTATACTACTTATTGAGGGATGACTTACTCTCCCCCAATGTTAAAGGAGTTAGATTGCCTAGTGGGACAACTTAACCAGATATTCAGTTTGCAGATGATATAGCTATACTTATTGAATTGGAAGAAGATAATGTCAGTGAACTAATAAGAAAATTGGACATATTTTTTTTCGCTTGCGGGAGTAAAGTTTCACTCCCCAAATCTATCATGTTGGAGTGGAATGAGCACTCCCCAACTTAGTGTAAATATTTTCTTTGTTTTGGGAGGACCAAACCATCTTATCAGATACTTGGGTATTCCATTTTTCATCAATTCAGACCTAAAAGAGACGTGGGATTGGATAAAAAGAAAAATTGACAAGAAGATTGATAAATGCAATGCTCGTTATCTTTCCTTGGCTGGTAGATTTCAGGTATGTTAGAAGATTTTGTCATCCTATACAGTTTACTATGCATTGGCCAGACTCTTCCATCAATCTAAATTTAATTACATTCAGAACAAGATCAGAGAGTTTCTCTGGTCAAATGGAAAAGGAAAAAAAAAGACATGTTGTGCACTAGAAATGGTGAACTATGAGCAAGGAAAAAAAGTTGGTCTGGGACTAAAAGATTTGAGGAATCACAGCATTTCTCTAGCAGAAAAATGGATTGCTAAGGATATTTAGGAAGATGAGCCCTAGAAGATGTTAGTTAGACATAACATTTATAGAGTTGTACCCACCAAAGTACCCTCATAGAAAGGTCTCCATTTGAGTGATACTATGGCAGACCTATTCTCAACCAAGGTTACACGATCCAATATTTTGACTGGTTGTATCTTGAGACATTAAAAACACTATAATTTTGTTTGGTCTATTTTATCACTATGGATTATTTAGAAGATTCGTAATGACAATATTTTGCTGGCAGAGAGGCACCTTACTAAGTCTCTATGAAGACTCATATTTCATGACATTATTGTACAGGTGACAGTTGTTATGAAGCTAGATGAGAAGAAGTTCCAAGACCTTCTGCAATATGTGGTTGTGAGGACATTTATATGGGAGATCTCCCATGGTTACCCCTGGTCCAAATCTTCTCCAAAGAGGTCTTCTTTTGAGATTGCTCTTGAAAACTTTATGACAGCAATACCACTTGCTGCTATACCAGGTATTCCAGTGGCCAAGAGAGTGGTACATCCTTATAGTTAGTTCAATTAGGATGACAAATTTCTGCGATGGATGGAAGGAGCAGTAGGTTGGACAGTCTGGGTGGACAGAAAACACAATGACAGGAATTGATGAAGCATAAACCTTTTTGTAATTTTGTATATCTGTTATATAAATTCTTATAGGACAGTATAGATGATCTATATAACAGTATGAGAAAGCAATAATACAGATATGATTAGAGAGAACTTGATATACAATATGCTGTAACATATATATACCTTTAAATTTGAAAATTGTTAAAATATCACAGTCAAACCAACTCAAAAATCTATTTCTCATCTGTTTAAACAAAGATCTTCATGGAAATAAAATATAGTAATTGTTAGAAGATTCTAGTAATTTCTACCAACAACTTTGCGGGTTAAGATGAAATTTTCCAGAATAGTAATTATTTAGTAGTTTCTGAAAATTTACACCTTCTAGAAAGGTTTCCAGAAATTTCTCAAATGCAAAGTCCAAAATATTAAGTGAATTAGATTATTCTAGAGGCCTCCAGCTGGATTAGGGATTAGGTAAAGTTTCTAATATTATATTTAGAATGTTCTAGAAATGAATGTCCGGTATGAGAAAATATTCTAGAGTTTTTCTATGTAACTTCTAAGCCTTCTATAAAAAGGCATTTTGTAATTGTGTTTCATGCAAGCAATAAGAATGGATTTATCTGCAGCAGTACATTTATAATTTCTGTGTATTTATTAACAAATCTGTGTTTTTATTTTTGGTTTGAGGAGTGGATCCAATCCATCCTCCCCTACAAAATTGGTATCAGAGCCAATGGTAAAAGACCTTGGAGAGTCTGGAGGGGTAGAGGAATCTATAAATGGAGTGCTGCGAATGAAGATGTTTGTAAAGATGAAAAGAGAGCAAGGCGCCAGGGATAGATTTTGTTGATTGGAAGGAGATACCAAACCTGGCTGCGCACGGAAAAACTGCCAACGCAAGAAGATGTTTGATTGCCCATTAAAGACAATAAGATCAATGTAAGTGCTCTTTGTTATCTTTGTTATAGAGGAGCTGTGTGAAGAAATGTGTGTTGTGTGATGGGGCTGCTGTGTGAAGAAATAAGGGTGTAAAAAGTCAGATTCATAAGGGAATAACGTGTTGTGTATTTTTTGAGAAATTATGTGTTGTTAACTCTATGCTTACATGTGAAATGAAGTAAAGAAATTGTAGTGTTTGGTGAAGTTGTTGTTTACTAAAAGATTTTATTTTTCAATGGTCTGTTATTTGTGTGGCATAAACGTTTTATGTGTTGGGTAAAGCATATATGCTAGGAGAAATAAGTGTTTGTGAGAAAATTTATCTGTCTAGATATGAAGGTTGTTGTCGTCAAGAAGTGGTCATGAAGATTTGAATTCAGAAAATTTTGAGAAGGAAAGTGCCTTATTTATTACAAAGAGTTAAATCATTTAATTCTAATGGGAAAAGCTGGTAGAGTTAAGAAAGAAAAATCAAATAATTTAGAAGAAGAATTAATAAAGGTGAAGAGAAAAAATATAAATTTAATATGTGAAAAAAGTCTTTTGGAGGAGGAATTGGCAAAATTAAGAAAAGAAATGGCTACGCACATAAGAGAGGGGTTAGCAGAAAAATGTTTACTTCAAGAAAGAATTTGTGTTTTTTATGACGAATTAGACAAAGCTGAAAAGAAAAATGAAGAGCTAGAAAAAAAGTTAAAGTTGTTTGATGATACTAATAAAATAAATGACGATTTAGAGGAAAAAATGAAGAAGTTAGAAGAAGAGAATAATACATACAAGAAGGAAATCACAAAACTAATAGACGAGAATGAATGTTTAAAGGAAAATAAATTAGTGCATGATGTTTCATGTAGTACAGAGGATTTGAATTTGTCAATTGAGAAGTGTGATTTTGCTGAAGTTATTTGTAAAAAAGAGTGTGATGATGAAAATATAAGTTGTAATGATAATGAAAAAGACACTAGTTGTTTTGATGGCAACATTGGTTTGAAGATTATGAAAAGAATGGGATACAAGGGTAAAGGACTAGGAAAGAATGAGCAAGGAATGAGGAATATTATTGAGCCTAAAATTAGGCCAAAATATGAAGGTCTTGGATATGCTACAGACAATGGAAATATGCATACAGGTACAAGTGAATCAACTAAAGGAATGAAGTCTATGCAGTGTTCGCATTGTAATAGGAAAGGGCATACAGAGGATAGATGTTGGGATCTACATCCTTGCAGTATTTGCGGTTTGAAGAGTCATTGTGAAAAGACATGTTGGAATAAAGTATCAAAGAATGCTTTTACGAAAGGTTACATAAAAATGGATTGTGGATGGAGCTACGGATCAAGTTGGCAAAAAATTACAGGTATGATCAAAAATTTGTTCAAGTATAAAAATTCACATGTGAAAGCTAATGGAAATGGAAATTATAGCAAAAGTAAAGACATAAAAAATATTTATGGCAAGACATCTATAGATGGAAAGATTCCAGGAAGTTCCAGATCCAGGTTTTGAAAAACTGTCGCAGCAGTTGACAAAGACAAAGGCATCAATAGATATGAAAAATGACATTTTGGAATAAGGCAAAAGAAAGGCATTGGCATCAGGAAAATGAAAGGATGTTGATAGTAAGAGAAGACAAGAGGGAAGAGAAAAAAAGAATTTGAATGCCGCAGCATTCGTGGACAAAATTCAGGGAATAAGATCTTGATGTATAATTATAGATTTTGATGTAATTAGTGGTAGAAATTAGGGGGGAGTGTTAGAAGATTCTAGTAATTTCTACCAACAACTTTGCGGGTTAAGATGAAATTTTTCAGAATAGTAATTATTTAGTAGTTTCTGGAAATTTACACCTTCTAGAAGGGTTTCCAGAAATTTCTCAAATGCAAAGTCCAAAATATTAAGTGAATTAGATTATTCTAGAGGCCTCCAGCTGGATTAGGGATTAGGTAAAGTTTCTAATATTATATTTAGAATGTTCTAGAAATGAATGTCCGGTATGAGAAAATATTCTAGAGTTTTCTATGTAACTTCTAAGCCTTCTATAAAAAGGCATTTTGTAATTGTGTTTCATGCAAGCAATAAGAATGGATTTATCTGCAGCAGCACATTTATAATTTCTGTGTATTTATTAACAAATCTGTGTTTTTATTTTTGGTTTGAGGAGTGGATCCAATCCATCCTCCCCTACAGTAATTGATGAAATATGATGAACAGACTTTAAAATCTATCAAAGCAAATTAAGAAACTAACAGAAAAGAATAAATTTAATTTTAAATAGTATTCATACATAACATATTTTTCAGTTATTAAATAAATTTGAAAGAACTATATTTTTTTAAAAATGCACCCCCCAGAGAAGAAAGACTGCACAAATCAACAGCTGAAACAAACCAGCATTGTCCACAGTAGCACAGAATGACTCCAACTACTAAATAATGTCACAGTACTAACCAGCTAATACAAATCAGTTAGAAAGCACAAGTAAAATAGCTGGAGTTCAGCAATAAAAAATAAAATAGCTTAAATTTAACAACTTTTGTAAAACAATACACAACTCAAACTTCAGTTCAAATCAGAGCAGGAATTTCGCCAGTTCTGTGGACAGGCAGGAGAAAGAGCATTGTGTGAATATGAATGTGGGCTTTTAACAGTGATCTTAAAAGAATATTTTGTCCAGCCTGAGCATATTTTAGCCTTAGTACTTGCTGCTCAGCCTTCCTCCCTCTCAACTTTAAAATCAGTTTCTTTACTAAACTCCTTTAAAAGGGGGCAACATTTTTCAAATATATCCTTTAAACGGGAGCAAATTTCTTCAAATCCACTCACCGTTACCTGCAAATGGTACCGCACCATGAGCAAAAATTGAACTTCTAGAATGCTCATTTCCTTCGCTGTCAGCCCCACTTTTTTTGCAAAATAGCTGTTGTCGTGATGTCTGCATCAAAACACGACTTTTACATCAGCAATACAATTCAGATTCAATCAACAATTACTGAAATACATATAAATAATATGGATACTCACAGATCTCCGAGAAACTTTGAGGCAACCATAACACTGGTGATTGCAAGCCTGTGAATGTTGAGAGAGGTTACACGGAAATTGGGATTTTTCTGAACTAGGCGATCTATATAAACAAAGGCCACAATAAATACAGAAGAATGGCAGTCGATATTCATGAACATCTTCCATATTTTCTTTGCAGGAACATGAGCTCGTGTTACAGAGAAGACACGGGGATTTCCTATTGTAATCTGTTTGCCATGTGAAATGACCAGCGTTTCATGTCGTTCTACGAGCACGCGGAGTAGGCAGGCAAGGAATGCTAGGGTTACAAAGGATGACTTGCTTTTAGAATTGGCATTGGCAGCGTAGACTTTGTCTAAATTGTTGGGGTGTGGGCATTTGAAGGTCATTTTCACTGGTGCATCTATCGAAATCAAATACACATTAAATATAGTTTAAATCAAATCAAATATATACAGAAGTCAAAAATATTAAAATAATTATAGTATTTGACTCACTTTTAACATTAATATCACAGATTTTGCTTAATTTGTTGGGTTTTGTGTCTTCAGATTCATCTTCATCATCTGTTGCAGGTCGTGGGCGCTTGATGTTCATCCCCACTAGTACAAATAAAATACATTTCAAATCAAATCAAGTACATACAAACTTCAAAAAAATCAAAATAATCTTAGGACTTGACTCACTCTTATTATTGATATTGCAGGTGTTGTCTAATTTGTTAGGGTTTGTACCCTCAGATTCATCTTCATCTTCCAGTGCAGGTTGTGGGTGCTTGAGTTTGATGTTCATCTCTACTGATGCATCCATGGAAATGAAGTACACATAAAATATAATTCAAATCAAATCAAATATATACAAACCTCAAAAAGCTGAAGAGAAGTATTGACGTTGATAAAATTGGACCTGGTTGTTCATGACTTCCACAGCACTACAAGTTGATCAACATATTAATAACATAGCTTTTGCCGCATAGCTTTTAACTTTTGAATGAGAGAACCAATGGCTAGGATTAAGAGGTTTAATGGATGGCTAGGATTAAAGGATGTTTAGGGATTTGAATAAAACTTGTAGATATATGACAAATGTCACATCAAGGATAGGATTTCCGTTTGAGATAAGGTTAGGGCAACATCCTTTATGGAAATGCTAAGATTAAGAGGTTAAATTGAGATGGAGGGATATGATATAAAGTTGGGTTGACTTTTGGATAGGTGTCCACGTTGGATGACAAGACTTTTAGATAGTCATCTAGATTAGATGAAAATACTTAAGTTAAACCAAGGCTTAAGTTAGGCATGTGAAGGTGATTAGGTAAGACACTTGTCACATGTTTATAATTTTGATTATGATTCATGTGAATGATATGAAAGGATAATATTGAAAGAAAAAACTAAAGGTAAATAAGGAATTTTTAAAATTTATTAAAGAAATAAATTAGTATTTATCTAATCAATGAGATAAGAAAAAGATAAAATAATTAAATAACTAATTTTTTATTTATACAATTATGGGGTTTAGTAGGCTAAAATTGGGTGTGGCTATGTGGAAGACAATTTTAGTTGTGGACAATTACTTCTAATGAGGAGGAACTCTATGCTTGCCCAAAATACTTATAATAATTCTAATTTGTCTCCCATGTTCTCTACTCAATTTTTATTTCATTATTTGATTATCATGGTTCAAATGTATGGAGAAAACATGACCTCATTGTTTCCAGATGTAAATCTATTCACAAGTTGACTTCCTTCCTTCCAAATACTAGTTTTAAATTAAGAAAGAAATATAGTTAGATTGGTTGGTATAAAGAGAAAAAATATTGATTCAATTTTAGACATCTAGAATCAAGATATAATCATCTACTCTAATCAAGAGAGAGTCATGAGGCATCATTGCATCATTAGCTTAAAGATCAATTTATGTATAATTAATGATAAATTTGATAGTTTGATATAAACTAAATATCCTCAATGTAACAATGGTGTTTGTTAAAAAATTATCTTCTACACAAATTTTAGAAATTGAGAAAAGAAAAGAAAAGAAAAAAAATCAAAATAGATAAGTATATCCATAATTATTTAATTAAATATCCCTTATGTGATAAGATGTAGAAAAGCCTTCTTAATGACTAGGTACAAGTTAATTATATCAAACAATAATTGTCACTCACTTAGATAAATCTATATTTTAATAATTATTCTTTATTTGTACATTTGTATGGTCATGTGAAAAAGTTGAATAGAATTAAATTGTCATAAAATACACTAGAAAAAAGATTCTTCACATGCTCATTTCATAACTAACTACTCTTAAATATTTTAAAAGTAAATTATTTTTAAAAAATGTAATGACAAACAAGGTAAAAAATTGTTAAATCTCAATTAATCAAATTTAATAAAATTAAACCTTAAGACCATATAATTAAGAGTAAATTATATTACAAAGTTATTATGCTTCCTATATTTATCTATTAAACACTAGTTCTAGAAAAATACCAAAAGACACCTTTCTCATTCATGTTCTTGTGTTGAAGCATTTCTTTTAAATTTTTTACTTTAGTTATAAGAATTTAATACTTTTTCTAGAGAGCTAAGGAAAGAAATCCATCCCAATTTAAAATTTGGCCTACATTGTCTTTTCAAGGAATACTAGCTGAGGACAATTAAATCCTCCATTCGATCTTGGATGAATTTGAAGAGAGTAGTTGTGAAGTTGAGAATATTAAGTTACATTCTTCTAAAGTACAAAAATATGCCTTGTTGTTGAGAGGCATGCATAGTAAGTACTATTGTTTAAAGTTTTAAAGAAAAATATTCAATAGCTTTATGTTTGAGTGGAAAGATTGAAATTATTGAAAGAAGAAATAGAAAGAAAAATTTGGTCACCTTATAACTTCTCTGTTCTTGGTGAAAAATATTTTGTGTGCTCACTTGGGACAAGTATTTTTCACGCCATGATGATAACTTCTAGAAAGGGAAAGTTTCATGCCAAAGTAAAAAATGAAGAGTTGAAACCCTCCTCGACATGTGTGTAAAAGGACTAATCTCTTCAGAGGAAGGAATTTTGTTAGAAGAGAATGAAATGGTTTCTTCCAAGTGGACACCTTGAAAGGAAAGAAGGTGAAATATGTGTGAAGACAAGGACATAAAAGGTCACATCCCAAAGACATAGATTAAAGTAACTACAGATTACTCAAATATAAAAAAGGAAGGTACAATTTCATTGTATCTATGCCCAAATTCTCTTTTGAGCTAGAAGTTTTCACTTTTAAAATAGAAAATGAGAATCTAGAAGTGGAAAATTTTGTTTTTGATGTTTTAGAGTCTTCAAAAATAGTGGGGTGGTTGGCTATGGCTCTGAAAGAGCATCTGGTGTTAACAATTTTTTGGAACCTCTACAATATTAAAGGTGAGATTTTGTGCGCTGATAAGTGATGAGGCATATTAATGTCATACTTTAGACACCCTAGGATAGTCTTTGCTAGGTCTTTTTCCTTGTTTTGATATATTTTCTCAAAGAATTTTATACTTAGTTCTGTTACTATATGGCATGCTATCACTAGACTACTACCATGGTTTAAACATAATAAATATGCTACACTTGGATGAATATACTATATTATTTTCTTTAAAGTTATAATTATTTTTTTATAAGTAAAATAGTTGTTTGAACATAAATGATGCATGCATGTTTTAGTGTTTATTACCATGAATGTCTTTATCCTAATCTTTGAAGTGCAGCACATAAATTTAGAAACCGTCATCTTGACCAGGTGAAGCGCACTCATACATTGGATGCTTGAGCCAGTCTTTTAGCAGAATTCAATGGAAAAGTATTAACGCAACACTAGAAAAAGGTTTCTGGATGATCAAGGTGGCAGTCGCCAAGAAAAGACCAATGCAACGTAATGAATTCTCTAGGGAAATATAGGAGAGATTGGGAAGTTAGATTTGTTGTCACAACATCTCTTTCCTCATTTTTAGATCTAATCTGCTACCAGCTTTATATCTTTCTTTCTATTAGTAGTATTGTAATAAAAGTTCTTATTTTTGTGGCATGATCAGTTAATTGTTAGAAGTTTTCCTTTTAAATAAAGCCCCGCTCCTGTGTGATAAAGGAGGGCATTATCAGTTTATTAGCAAGATATTTTTTTGTTGTTTCTATTTTATACATCTTTGTACTTAGTTATTCAATTAATGAGAAAATGAAGTGTTGAGATTTAACTTTGCGTAATTGTGTTTGGGATACTCATCTAAGGGGGCCTACTTGGTGGGAAATCCATATTTAGTTAGATTCATTCTAGTTAAACTTACTTTCGTGCATTTATGCTATTTCAATATTAAGTGTTAAACTGTTCCTGCAACCAAAGCCACGGGCTAGCTAACGCTTCTGATAGCCAAAGCAGTAGAACAGCTGAAGAATAATAGCATATTTTGCAAGAGCCTTCATGTTCTATTGGCATCTTCATTTCTTTACTTTCTATTCCATTACTCTCTTTTATGCAGCTATAGTTTAAGTTCCATTCTAGTATTTGCTTCCTGCAATCATAAGATAGTTTCCTTTTAACATTTCTTTCCTGTGGCAACTGTAGAATGTGTAGCTAAGTATTACTTGGTGCATATGTCTTGCTGGACCATTTCAAGTAACACATCCCTAGGTTGACATATTGAATGAGTTTTTATAAAGAGGATAAACTGCTCAGTAGGATGTCCAATCCTTGAGTTCGGAGTTATACCTAGTTTCTAAGCCTTTATAAAAAGTAATCATTTTTGGCACTTTTGTCGAGGATGGTGCTGAACCTAGTTCTCACTAAGCCATTACTAGGATTTTCTTTCATTTATGCTTTCATTTGCCACTTTGGGAATAAATTTTACCTTGAGAAACATGGCAATTTTCATCACTTCATACTAGCTGCATGCATAATAGAAGAAGAGACACTTGAGGAAGGTACTTTCCAAATCAATCCAATCATCCATTCAAAGAAGAAGGTCCATTTTTTGATGCTACTATTGAACTCCATGAAACCACATCATCATCCCCATCATCTAAAGAAGAACTCCTTGTTGCTTTCAGGGAGAAACCTGAAATCAATCTATTTGCTGAGGCCCTTGCTAATCCAAGACCCCATTTTCCTGAAAATCATGTCAAAGCATAAAAACCCTTACAACTTGTCATCTATCAACCTCAACATCCACCTCCTCCTCATCCTATAAATCCACCAAGGATGGAAAATCCAACCACATTTCCTTTTCCCATCACTGATCAACGTGACAATAACAACCTCAAAAATATATCTTCTTCTGCCCTTCCAAAATTATAAGGTCTTGTTATAGAAGATTTGGATACCTTTCTCTTCAAGTTTTTTATCCTTTGGAGGAGCTATGACTACACCACTAATGCCCACAAGCTTAAACTCTTCCCGACACCTCTTAAAGAGTCTACATTGTGTTGGTTCATGGGCTTAGGCCATGATGTTGTTCATAAGTGGGATGAAATGAAGGTTTTTTTCTTACTCAAATATAAAGAATATTATAGAGGAAATGATATGCGAAGGCATGACATATTTAAGATGACATAGAAAGAGGATGAGAGTCTCAAAGATTATGTCTCATGGTTCATGTTCAGCTTATAAAAGAACACACAACACATGCTTAATGAGGAGTCCTAGAAGTTTCTATTTATGTGAGGCATACATGAAGGATGCACAGATACTCTAGACCTGATGGCTGGAGGTGATATCACACAATCTACATCAGATGATATCAGGAAGATATGCCTTAAGTACTCTAGAGCTACTATAAATAAAGGAAGGGGACATATATCCACTTTGGGAAAATCAAATAGTGCAAGTGCTTCCAGGACAGAGATCAAATGGTCCAGGTGCTTCTTATCTAACTTCAAGAAAGACATCATCAACAATATAGCCATTTAGCTGGACACCATACAATCTAAGAAGAAACATGAAGAAGCAGAGGCCATGCTGGCTCAGTTATGTCCTCACTCTAGACAAAAGAAGAGAGTCTACTAGTGCAAACTGGTTTCCAACGTAGAGACTACACAAATGCCAATTGATTACAAACCAATTGAACGAGCAGACAAGGTATACCTTAGGATCCACTAAAATTTAGTAATCCATTAAATATAATAATCAATGACAACCCCCCATGAATTATCAAACTCCTCCTTGGAATAATTTCTAGAATTAGTAGCAGAATTACCCCAATCCACAATGGAAAAATCCTCAAGGGAATTAGAAATAACCCTAAGGGGCATGACAACCATCATAGGGTAACTAGCAGTAGAACCCACAGTGGTGAGATGGCCAAAAATGGCCAAATCAACCATAAGGACTTCTACCACCACTTCTTCATCCTTCATAGTAGTAAGTACTTATGCCACCACCAACAACCAATAATCCTCCTCCCAATCCTACACAACTACCTGTACAACCACAGCCAAACCCAAACAAAAGACCTCCTACACCTCAACAAAGTGTGTATGCTACTGACCAAATGCAATACCCCATGCAATATCCTACCTATGCCAGATCACACTTGATGATATTCACCTATAGTCTAGAACTACTTTGCCTACTCCTAAGCATCCAATTATCACTGAAGTACCCCTTGAGGAGCCTATACAAGTTGAACATGCTCCTACTTTACCAATCCCTCAGACCACACCTGAGAATAACCAACATACTAGACCTCCTTTTCCACAGAGGCTACAACATAGAAATCCAAAGCCTATTGAAGAAGCCGTCTTCAACATCCTAGATCAGCTAAAGAACATTAGTGTTCAAATTTCACTTTTTCAGGTAATCAAAGATGTCCCCACATATAGAAAATCCATTAAATAATCTTGTTTCAAAAAGCCTAGCCACAAGAAAAAGGATCCCCAGTTTGTCACCACATTTTGGGTAAATTGGCTAACATCATGCTAGGAAAGCTTACCATCCCAAAATATTCTAACCTTGGTAGCCCTGTTGTTGAGGTCATTATCAATGGGACATGCATTAAAAATGAATTAATATATCTTGGAGCTGCTATAAATGTCATGACTAGGGATATAATGCAACAACTTGGTTTCACCAACCTTAGAATTACACCCACTGTCCTGCAGCTTGTGAATAGTTCCACTGTGAAGCCTGATGTGATGGTGGAGGATATAGTTGTTGACCTAGAATCTTGGTCTTACCCTACTAATTTCATGATCCTCTCACCTAAAGCTATTTTAGTCTTTTATCCACCTACCCAATGCCAGATGGAATTAGCCTCAATAATATGGCATGATATACGAGAAGAAGCCAAAGTTATAAACTCAGTATCCTAGCTAATGATGTTAAAAAAAGATCCTTTCCTATAACTCCAGGAAGAAGACAAAGTAATAACAAACATCATGTATAATCAATATGGATCAAACTCAGATTCCCTGGGTTGTTCCTCCAATAACTGCTCCCTGCAAGCTTTAAACCCTAATTACCAATGGGCTTCTCCTACAACCAAATAGATCTACCACCAGTTGCCTCTCGATGAGATACAAGTACCCTCATTAACTGATGCATCTATGATAGAACTGACTAAGAAAATAGAGGTGTCTCCTAGTCATTGCTTTAATATTAATAACCAGCTAACTCCTCAGCAGAAAACATCGCTGAATAAAATACTAAAGAACCATACTGCAATGTTTGCATGGGATTATGCTGACATGAAGGGCCTAGAACCAAATCTGTGTACCCATAGGATATACCTAAAAGAGGACAAACCCCTTGTTAGGCAGTTTCAAAGGTGAGTTGACCCTGCATTATGAGAAATAGTAAAGACCGAACTCCAAAAACTTTTTAATGCTAGATTCATATATATCCAATATCAGATAGCTAGTGGGTCTCCCCATTAGTAATAGTTCCAAATAAAGGAGGAAAATAGAGAGTGTGTGTTAAATATAGGGAATGTAACAATGCAACTAAGAAGGATCACTTCCCCCTTCCATTTATTGACTAGGTCTTAGACTCCTTAGCAAGCAAGCAGTATTTTTCCTTCCTAGATGGGTATAGTGGATACAATCAAATCAGAATTTTTTTTGAGGATTAGGAGAAGACTGCATTCACCTTCCCATGGGTAACCTTTTCCTATTCAATTTTTCCTTTTGGCCTCTATAATTCTCCAGCAACATTCCAAAGAGTATTTATCAACATTTTTGCTGATATCTCTCATGATTATATGGAGATCTATATGGATGACTTTACAACATATGGATAATCTTATGAGGAGGCTCTGAAAAACCAAGACAGAGTTCTTAAAAGGTGTGAAGAACAAAACCTATCTCTAAATAGTGAAAATTTCTTCATAATGATGTAAGAAGGGGTAGCTCTGGGTCACTATATATCTACTATTAGAATCCAAGTGGACCCTACCAAAATTGAAGTTATTAAAAATCTACCCACACCAACGAAACAGAAAGATGCCTAAAGTTTTATTGGACATGCTGGATACTACAGAAGATTCATTAAAAACTATAGAAAAATGGCCAGTCCCATGCATTCTCTGCTCACCAAGGATTCAGATTATTTATGGACACCAAGTTGTGATAAAGCCTTCCTGTGTAGCTAAAGTCAGTTCTTACACATGCTCTTATTTTAGGAGGTCCTAATTGGGCACTACCATTCTACATTCATATAGATGCCTTGGATCATGTACTAGGAGCTGTACTTAGACAAAAAGAAGGTATGATAGAACATGAAATATACTTTATTAGCAAAAACTTGCAAGGAGTGGAATTGAATTACATAGTCATAGAGAAGGAGATGTTGGTTGTTATTTATGCTCTAAAAAAATTTCACCACTATATCACAAGTTACCAAATATTTATGCATACTGATCATGTAGCCATAAAGTATTTAGCTAACAAACCTGCTATCATAGGGAGATTGGCCTGATGGCTTCTACTATTGTAAGAATTTGACATCACAATAGTGGATAAGCTCAGCAAGTCCAATGTGGTTACTGACTTCCTCTCAATATTGTAGAATGCAGATGAACTAAACATCATTGATGACATCTTCCCTAATGATCACCTATTCTCCATTTTAGCTAAAACCCCCTAGTATGCTGACATTTATAAAAACATAGTTTCTCAAAAGGTACCTCCATACTTCTCAAAAGAAAAGAGATTCTTAATAGAAAAGAATTTCAACTTTTTATAGATTACTAATTGTCTATTCTACAATGTCCTTAATCAAATATTGAATAGGTGTGTTAGGGAGGATTAGACTTATGACATTCTCTATGCCTATTGTGATGAGCCTTGTGGAGGGAATTTTTCAGCTTAATTAACAAAAATGAAGATACTGAACACTGGATATTACTGGCCACCCCTACATAAAGATGCTATCACCTACACAAGGAAATGTGATAGATGCCAATGAATGGGGCAACCAACAAAGTATGATGAAATGCCTCTCTTTCCTCAAGTCGTAGTCAATCCATTTGATAAATGGGGGCTATATTTTTTCAAACCTAGCAATCCTCCATCTAACAAAAATTCATACATTCTTGTGTGCACAAACTATGTGACAAAATGGGTGGAGGTGCGAGAAATGAAGCATTCTCAGGATAAAAAGGTAGTTGAGTTCCTATATGAGGAAATCTTTACACGATATGATGTACCCAAAGAATTTGTTACTGATTAGGACGCCCAACTTACATCAACACTAATCACTACTCTAATGAATGAATACAATATTTGCCACAAGAAATTGAGTCCATATCATCCACAGGCGAATAGTCAGGCATAAATCACAAATAGGAAGATAGAAGAAATCCTGATAAAAACAATGCAACTTCATAAAGAGGATTGGAGTAAAATATTACAAGAAGCCATCTAGGCATATAGGTAGACATGGAAGATAACAACCAGTTTCACTCCTTTTGAACTAGTTTATGGAAAGAACGTTGTAATGCCTATAGAGTTTGAGCACAAAACCCTGTGAATCACATTACAATTGAACATTGATCTTCCAAGAGTGCAATACAAGAGGATCCTATAGCTCAACCATCTAGATGAAATGAGAAAGGAAGCCCTAATAAACTAAGATGATCTAGATTCAGCTCAAAAAGTGGCATGACTCACATATTCTCAACAGACGGTTTATTCCTAGTGATTAGGCCCTTTTGTATGACTCTCGATATTAGGAGATACAAGGTAAGCTCAATAAAAGATGGATTGGCCCTATAAAAATTGAACACATGTACGCTAATGGTGTAGTTTAGTTATCCATAATCAACCCTATACATTTCAAGTTGATGGTAAATGGCCACAAACTTTGTCTATACCATAAGCTAGAAATGAAGGTCGACTTCTTATGACAATTCAAGATTTCTCCTAGCACTGTTGAACCCCTTGCAGATAATAAAGATCATGTAGCTAATGAACCTCCTCCTGTAATACCCCAAAAATGGGCTATAAGTTCATTAACCTCCTACATCGACAAATCGAACAAAATCGACATCAAAGTCCTAATCTAAGGCACATCTAAACATCATCAAATCTAATTGATTATCTTAAATTCTGCATCGGGGAATATTCCTAGTAATATTCCTAATTATCTTAATTATCTTTAATTTAATGATTATTTGGCGATAAATCACATTTATCCTAAGTTTGATTAATTAAATATTTTTCATATTTAATTAATTAGATTTAATATTTGCCACTTAATTGTGTAATTAAATTTAATTCTATCTATTCTTAATTGTATTATTTAATTTTGACAATAAATCAAAATTCCTATGAATAATTGATTAAATTCTTATTTAATTAATTAAAGCATGTTGTCATTATTTAATAATATAATTTTTAATAAAAGTTTGGTAAAATAGTTAATTAACCCATGAATTAATTATTTTATTTCAAAAATCAGTTGAGTTGAGGATAAATCACTTTATTTATTTATTTAATTCTTAATTATTATGCATATTCAAAAGAACAGTTAAACTCCAAATCAGAAAATCAATGCAAGTTATTGACTTTTTGGAACTCAACATCCTTTTGGAGTTCAAAAAGCTGATCTAAACTCTAATTTGAGTTAAAAAGCTATTTTTGCATGATTTTGAGAATTAACTATCTTTCATGATCAGATAACTCAAAAATCAAGATGAGTTAATTTGAGTGATTTATGGCTTTTATTCATGCACCTCCAAAGCCCTGGATTTCTATAAATTAAGGCTTTAGCTCTTCACAAATGATCTCATATTTTGCACAATCACGCTGGAGAATTGGAATTGAAGAATCAAAGCTCTTGTGAATCGACATCTTTGTGAGATCAATCTTATTTTTGCATTCATATTTCATATCAGATTAGCATAGCATATCAGTTTTCAATAGCATTCATATCATATCAGTTTATCATTCTTATTGCATCATAAAATTCAAAAAAATAGCTTAATTGCATTCAATTTCATATCCATCTTTTGCATTCAAAATCCTTCATTTAGGTGTCGTCTAGGTCACTGATCTCGATTACAATCTGAGAACATTAATCTCACACCTATTAGAAGGCAGTAAATCGCTTGGTTAGATAGCTTTCAATTTTGCACGATTTTGATTATTGCTAACCTCTAATGTTTTACTGAGTGTTGTGTCTACAGATCAGGTACAATTTTCACACACACATTTCTGGTGCCCACCGTGGGGCCCTGAAACGGGTTTCCAATTCAATTCTTTCAATTTCTGTCTTTTTATCCTCGGGATCTGTGCAAAACTATGATTTTTAATTTTGTCCGTACATTTGTCGTACGAGTTTCTGACAAATGTCGTATGGGAGCATACCCACTGTCGTATGATACTCTACCCACTGTCGTACGACAGTCTATCGGATCGCGACTCGTTTCATTTCATACCCACTGCCATTTGAGAGATAATCTGTCGTATGGTAGCATACCTAGTGTCGTACGAGTTTCTGGACTGTCGTTTGAGAGAATACCCACTGTCGTACGAGTTTTCATACCAATTTTGACTGTCGTTTCATTTTTCAGAGTAGAGTATCAGATTTGATTTTTATATTTCGGCTAACTGCTAATTTTGACAATTGAAATTCTCTATTTTTGATTGCTCTCTGCTGGTTTTGATTGGGAAAAGTGCAAGAATTGCTAAAAATCAGGTAAAATCTACTAAGCGCGTTGCAAGGATCACCAGGTATTCTCCTTCATCTAATAACATTTTGATTTGGGCTTAAAATAAATCTCTTATGTGTCTAGCTTGTGTGCGTCTTCTCATGCTTTTATTCTACACACTTGCATAATTTGATACTAGGTTGTGATCCCTTAAGGATTCATTAAGTAGTCTTAGGATACTTGTGATTGATCTTGATTGCTATCTTGGGTTATTGGACTCGCTAATCCACCGGCCCCTCATTTTCGCCCCGTGGTTGCAATCTCAGTGCCATAAAGGGGAGGGGTCAACAGGACAGAAGCGTTAAATGTTCCACTTGGCAACCCTTTTGTGCTTTTAGGAACTCACTTGTTTTCTAAGTTGGGGACTCATTTTTAGCTTGTGTGAGGTGTTAAGTGTTCCACCTTGTGGACTCATCTCATATTTGCTTTAAGCGTTAAGTGTTCCTCTTTCTACTTTTTGAATGCTTTTGGTAGATTTACTTTCGGAACATATATCTGTGCTCACATAGTAATTAGGCCCTATGAACACTATTCGTGATTCTTGAGAGATTGGATTCCTAGCAAAATCTTTCTTGACGATGGAATCCTTGTAGGTAGGGAGGATACTTAGTGCGTTTCACATTCAACTTGGTTAGTGAGTCTTCTCTTATTGATCGACACATTCTCTCTCTGGAGAGGTTGATAGATCACATTGGGTTGATATCACGAGCTTTGGTGAATCAAAATTGGTTAGTGTGTCTTCTCTTATTGATTGATACATTCTCTCCCCAGAGAGGTTGATAGATCACGTGGAGTTGATATCACAGACCTTGGTGGAACAAAACTTTGCCTTAGCGTGTTGGATTAATCTGCTTGCTTTGTTTGGGTTAAAAGTGAAGAGGTGTCAAAACCTTGAATCTGGAGCCAAGTCCCCTTGTAGTATACTATTGTGAGTCATCTTTAGAGAGGGTTAACCATAGTGGACAATCCCTTCACAGGGCAAACTGCATTGACGGAACCTCAAGCGGTAATAGCCATTTTCACCATGGTAGTGACAACCGCTATATAAATGTCCTTGTGGAAGAAATCTCCACGGGTATGGTTCATTGTTGGGTTTTCAGATCTCCCTAGCAGCTCTTGAAGATTAAGTTATCAGACTGTGTCAAAACCCTGGTGCACCGGGATTGGAGTTCACCCCTTTGAATCATAAAAGTTGCAGAGTCAAACCATTACTAAAAACCCTAGAGAGGCCAATTTTTCACTTTCAGGTATATGTGCGTTATTGCAAAACTTTTTCAGAACATACACAATTAGTACTCTCAGGGATTAGCACAATTTGGTCACTTGATTGTTCATGCGCAAGGTTGCTTTTGCCCTTGTTCATTATTTTCAGACGTGCTTGGAATCACTTGCTTGCTGTTCTGCGTGCTTATTTATCTACTTGGCTATTAAAAATGATCAAATCTGGTATAACCTTCAAAATCTGGACAGTACAATTTGCAAACAATCCAAAACTGAAAACCTTAAATTTTGCAAAAATTGACGTAAAGTTATTTCTGGAGTCAAAAGTCATTTCAAGAAGTCAAAAGTCATATGACTTTTTGTCAAATGTCATTTCAGTAAAGCCCATATGTCGTATGATTAAGAACCCAGTGTCGTACGAGTTTTCAAACCAGCAAAATTCAAGAAGCCAAAAATTGTTAGCAACTATCGTATGAGTTTTGTCAACTGTCGTTTCATATCTACCCAACCGTCGTACAAGTTTCGCAACTGTCGTACGAGTTTGCAGAGTGTCATTTGGAAAAATTTGAGAAAGTTGTCAGAAATTGTCAAATTGCAAGATATCCAATGTTTCCAGCCTAGATCCAGAATCTGTCAAAAATATCATTGTGTCAGGAACAGAGCAGTAGCTATTGAGCATTCTACCATTTTCTAAGTTTGATCTTTTGAATCCGATCTAGTCTTCTGTTTGATCAATTTGAGTCCTTTTTATCTCGTGTCAAAACCTTGTCATAACTATCAATCTTCAATCAATCTTCAAAAATAGACTAAGTGTTGAGAACTCGTGTCTGCTATCTTTTGGGCGATCTATCCCATACATCCAGGGCACAGTTTCCTTCACCCACATCTCATCAGATCTTCAAAATTATCATAATCTTGACAAGGTTGCGCCATCCGATTTTCTCGAATCAAATTGTTCTTCAGTTGTCTTCATCCTTTTCTTCTATTTCATTCAAAGTTAATGGTGGAGACCAGAGCTTCTTCACACAAGAAATCAGAAGAAACATCTCAGAACTTACTTTTGACCAATACCCCGGGTCCAACTCTTGAACAACTCATCAAGTCAGGTATCTACGAAGACGACAGTCTCGGTAACTTTCGATTAAAAATTGGTTACATACCTCCTCTATCAACTCACAGAGGTAATCAACAAACTCCTCCTCAATCTATTCCAGGGAGCCCAAAAACTCCTACCATGTCTCAAGCAGGGACAAACCATGGTTCTCTAGGAGGAGGATCCCAGGGACACCATTCTCAACATAATGCCGACCAAGACCCTACACCCTCTGAAATCCATCGGTGTCAGAATGATGATGAATTCAAAAGAATGATGAGGTATTTCTTGAAAATGGATAGAGAGGCATACTTTTTGCAATTAGCCCAAGAAGGAGCTAAACTTCCTCCTCACTTGAATGTCGAAGATATCATCACGCATGAGGAAGAAACTCCGATGACGGCCATAATGAACCAGCTGCACGCTATGCAGGTCAAAATGAATAAAATTGAGAAAGAGAAGGAACCCAAGGAATTCTCCATGGAGGCCCTTTGTCCTTTCCCTTTTGACAAAGACTTGTATATGCCTCCATTCCCAAAAAGAGTGGAGATACCAAAGTATGACAAATACGACGGACACTCTGATCCTCAAGATCATGTCAGAGAGTTCTGTACGCAATCCATGGAATTCATGCATGAACCGACTTATCTAATGCGTCTTTTTCCTAGATCCTTGGGAGGAGCATCCATTCAGTGGTTTTCAAGATTACCTTCTACGATCAAAACTTTTGAGGAATTGATTAAATTGTTTTATCAACAATATTCCTACAATATTCAACATCCGATTACCATGATCGATATCTGTAACCTCAAGCAATATCCAGGGGAATCATTCCTAACTTTTCTCAAGAGGTGGCGAAAGAAGTTTTCTTTATATGCTAGACCAATTCCCGAAATGGAGAAACTTGAAATCTTTATCAATAACCTTGTTCCAGAGCTCAACTATCCATTACAAATGCAAGATCATGTATCTTTTGATAAAATGGTGGATAATGCAATCAAGATTGAGAAAGTACTTGTCAAGAAAGGAGAAATCACACTTCAAAAGGACAAGTCTGAAGCGGGATCTAGCTCAAAAGATAAAAACAAGAGCTGGAATAGAAACAAAGGTATCATCTCTGATGGTGTTGTTGACACTATCCACACCCCATCAAAGGCACCGGCCTACAATCTCACCCTTGCCACCAAAGCCATTGAAGCTTCAGAGCAAAAATCTGCTGAACCATCTCCAAAGAAGCCTTTCAAACGATGGGATAATAAATGAAAGTTTACTCCTCTAGGAGAATCTTTGGAATCTGCTCTGAGGACCCTGATAGCTGATAACATGATCTCTTTACCACCAATCTGAAAACTTGATCCGGATCCAAAACCATATTGGTGGAAAGATAATGAATTCTGTGCTTTCCATCAGACTAAAGGCCACAGAACTAATGGATGCTTCCATTTGAAGCATACCATTCAAGACTTGATAGATCAAGGGGACATCACAATCGATAATCCTACCAGCAATAATGATCACATAGCATTTACAGAACCTTTTCCACAACATGGCAAGGGAGTTTCCACTTCTCAGCCTAACATGGGGGCAAAAGTCAACTATGCCTACCCTGGAAACGATGCTGTCATCAATATGGTGGAACCATGCCTCTCTGAGAGCTGTAATGTCATCACGATTGTATGAAGAGATAGAAATCATTCCTCAGCTAATGTAGTTACCATATCACAAGCTCAGACGCATCTGAAAGGACAAACACCAAATTCATCTGATGTCCCTAAGATACCTTTCAATCTCACATCTGCTTCTAAATAGAAGGTTGCCTCGAAATCTTCCAATCCAAAGGATACCAGACCTATATCTTACAGCATCGTACAACAACTCCAGCATACCAATGCCAAAATCTCTATGTTTGAGTTACTTCGAATATCTCCAGCTCACAAAGATATCCTAGACAAAGCTTTGCTCGGCTCTAATGTTCCTGATGATCTAGATCTAGATAGGTTCCAGACTATGGTTGGTCATCTAACATCTCCGCAATATATCTCCTTTTCAGAAGAGGATGACAACTCCCTAAGTCACCCACATAATCAGCCCTTGCACATAGAAGTCTTGATCCAGAACCGTCGAGTCAAACGTGTGTTGATAGATGGGGGCACAGGCCTCAACATTTGTTCTTACAACTTAATCACACAGTTGGGATTCTCAGAGATGGCTATTGATCCTTGAAAGAAGATCACCATAAAAGCCTATGATGAACAAGAAAGAGCTTCTAAAGGCACCATTGTCTTGCCCATCCGGGTGGGTCCAGTCATCAAAGATACCACATGTCAGGTGCTCGATCTACCATTGGCTTACAATATCCTTCTAGGGAGACCCTGGATACATGAAATGCAAGCTATTCCTTCGACATACCATCAATGCTTGAAATTTCCCTATGAAGGAGTGGAGGTTACTATCCCAGCTGATCTGAGTACAACTTGCAATACATTGAAGGAAAGTGCCGATAAACTTGTTCCCAATAACAGAGAATCTTCCATCAAGAAACAAAATGTGGCTTCCACATCTAAGATGGACGACATTGATAAAGAGATCAATATCAAAGAAAATGGGATGGGAGAATACACTATAGAGCCAGTCTTGTCTCTGACATCTCTCCCAATCTCACCTAAGTCGTATGGCCAATCCTTGAAGCAGTCTAAATCAGAACCTAAGGAACCTATGGAAGCATACAAAAGACATTTTATGGTGGAGCAAGTATCTAAACAAGAATTTGAAGAGGATGAAGCTGTGCTGGCATGGCTATATAAAGAGGATTCTGAATCTAAAATTGTTCAACCTAGTGAATCTATAGCACCTACAGTCCCTTCTAATTCATATGGTCCAGGAAACAAATTGATAGCCAAGATGGGATATTCCGGTCAAGGACCTCTAGGAATTAGGGAAAAGGGTCTTGTGACCCCCATTTCACATATTGGTCGAGCCAAAAAAGATACTGGTGGCATAGGGTTTAAGAAGAAACCCTATCATCTCAAAGGTGGTTGTTCTCATGTCATAGAACAAATTGCACCCGAAGAACCCCTTCTTAAGAAAGAAGATATAGAACCCTCTGATGATGATTCAGATAGCTCTGAACTTATCCCTTATGAAAAATTGCCTAAAGAGATCAAAGATCTTCTTGATGATACAGATGATCCTATCAGAAGAATTAATGTAGTAGAAACACAAGAACCTACTGTAGCGCAAGAGATGGTTGCACCACAAGAACTAGCCAATCTCGAAGGCAATCAAACTAATCAAGAAGCAGGGGGTAGTTATTCTGACACTGATTCCCATGACTATGAATTCAAGTCAGAGACTGAGGGTAATCCTTCTTGGGGTATTCATCCTGATTTCACACATTTTCTAAGATTTCCTAGAGATTCTGAATCAGAAGATGAGTCAAATGATTATGAATGGGGTACCATTCCAGAAGAAGATGAGCTTATAACAGAGAAATCTATTGATGTTATTCACCAATATGTCTCTCAACCCAACGTAAGTCTAGAGCGAAACAATGAACTTAACGTGTCTAATCCACCTATGGCTAAAGAAGACTCCCATGATGACGTTGAGCCTATTCATGAATTGAACATTTTGAGCTATAATATCACCTTTGAACTTGAGCGTTAGGTTAGGACCAATGATGACATATCCACATCCGTGAACACCATATCCCAAGCCTTTCCCGCTTTGACTATCCAACACCCTGATCTTATCGACCAAACTTCCACAAACCCAAACCATGGTATGTATACCTTCCCAAATGACTATGCCCTTGCCTGCTACCTCAATGCAGTTGAGCCTATGAGTACTTCCATCAGTGAACTGAGCGTCAGCATGACCGAGTCGGACATCAAATATCTTAGTCAGAAAAACAAGAGTAAAAAGAAAAAGAAAAAGAGTTATGAGGGTGAAAACCACTTTATGGCAGTCTCAGAACTGACAAAAGTAAAAAGAAAAGATGTATCTGAAGGTGAAAACCTCTCTGAGGCACCTAAGGATGAGATATTTGATGTCCTTCCGAGTCATTTACAGGATAGATCTCCAGTTCTGATTGAGCCAACTCAATCCATCAATTTGGGTACAACAGAGGTACCACAATTGGTACATGTAGCACAATCTCTATCAGACGAAGAGAAACAAAACTTCCCTACCTTCTTATCAGAGAAAAAGATCAACTTTGCATAGAAATATTCAGATATGCCAGGATTGGATCCCAATCTCATTATGCACCATCTATCCATTGCTCCCGGAGTAAAACCAATCAAACAAAAATTGAGAAAGATGCATCCTCATGTTGCACTCTTAGTCAAAGCAGAACGAGAAAAAATCCTAAAAGATAGATTCATCTGTTTCATAGACTATGCTGAGTGGATTTCCAACATTGTACCTATTTCAAAACCAGATGGTTCAATCAGAGTGTGCATGGACTTTAGAGATGTGAACAGAGCATGCCCTAAGGATGACTTTCCACTACCTAACATTGATATGATAGTGGACATGACTGCGGGCTATGAAATGTATTCCTTAATGGATGGCTTTTCTGGATACAACCAAATCAAAATTACTCCAGAAGATCAAGAGAAAATAGCTTTCACATGTGCGTGGGGAACTTTCTGTTGGAATGTTATGCCATTCGGACTCAAAAATGCTAGAGCTACATATCAAAGAGCAATGACATCTATTTTTCATGATATGATGCATAGAACAATGGAGGATTACGTAGATGATACCTTGGCAAAATCCATGATTAGAACTGAACATCTAACAGACTTGAGCATGATCCTCGACAGAATGGAAAAATTTAGTCTTCGACTAAATCCTAAAAAGTGTGCTTTTGGAGTCACTTCTGGAAAGCTCCTAGGATACATCATCTCCAAGAAAGGCATTGAAGTTGATCCAGCTAAGGTCAAGGCTATAATAGAGATGCAACCTCCCACAAATATCAGTCAAATGAGGACGTTGCAAGGCAGAGTTCAATCTATCAGAAGATTCATATCACAGCTAGCGGACATCTCACAGCCTTTTACAAAAACATTGCATAAAGGTGTGACCTTTGCATGGAATGAAGAATGCGAGAACAACTTTAAACATATCAAGAAGTATCTATCAAATCTACCTATATTGATGCCTCCTATTCATGGGAAGCCATTAATATTATATGTCTCCGCAACAGATACATCACTGGGGGCATTGCTAGCACAGCATGATGAGCACAAGAAAGAAAGAGCCATCTACTATATCAGCCAAACTTTAGTGGCCTATGAGAAGAACTACTCAATGATCGAGAAGGCATGTCTAGCTGTGATCTTTGCATCACAAAAATTGAGACACTACATGTTATCTCATACCACTCATTTGGTAGCTAAAATTGATCCACTGAAATATCTCCTAAGCAAAGCTGCCCTCATAGGTAGACTAGCTAAATGGGTCATGCTCTTGAGTGAATTTGACATTGAATATGTTGAAAGAAAAGCTATCAAAGGACAGGTCATCACTGATCAATTAGCTGAAGCACCATTGTTTGATGATACACCCATGCAAATGGAATTTCCCGATTCCTCTATCATGCACCTCTCTTCTAGAGCATGGCAGTTATTCTTTGATGGCTCCTACACACCGAATGGATTCGGAGCAGGCATATTGTTCATTACTCCTCAAGGATACTCGATACCTAAAGCATTCAAATTAAAGTTTCCTTGCACAAACAATATTGCTGAATATGAGGCACTTCTCAATGGTATGAAAATGGCAATACAGTGGAGAGTTACAGAGATGCACATTCATGGAGACTCACAACTGGTCATCCACCAGGTCAATGATGTGTACCAAACCAAAGATGAAAAGCTCATTCCTTACAAGAGAATGGTCGATGATTTAAAGAAATACTTCATCTCTATCACATTTGAGCAAATACCCAGAACGGAGAATAAGGCTTCTGATGCAATGGCAACATTATCTACTCTTTTACAACAGCCTGAACATGAACTACGCTATGAGTTCCTGGTGGAAGCCCTATCCTATCCTGCATATGACTCCCCTGAAACCCGCATGATCTGCACTGTTGTAGGTTATGACTCATCTCGCTACAAAAATCTATTCTCCTATCTCCATGACCAAATCATCCCTGAGTCCTTTAACCATTTTGAGAAACGTAACCTTATCCGATCTGCATCCTGATATGTCATCATTGGTAATGATCTGTACAAATGAGGTCTAGATGGTACACTGCTTAGATGTTTAGAACGGGAAGAGTCTCAACATGCATTAGAGGAAGTCCACGAGGGTATATGTGGGTCACACTTGAATGGGTTAACGTTAGCTCAAAAACTTATTAGGGCTGGGTATTATTGGCCTGAAATGGAAAAAGAAGCTATTAAATTTGCTAAAAACTGTCAACAGTGTCAAGTACATGGCAACTTGATTTATGCTCCAGGGAGGGATCTGATTCCCTTTACTACACAATGGCCTTTTCAACAATGGGCATTTGATCTCATAGGTGTTATCCATCCGCACTCTTCTAATGGACATACCCATATAATCACAGCTACAGATTATTTTACAAAATGGGTAGAAGCAGTTCCTCTAACACAAGCAACGGGGAAACAGATCTCTATGTTCATCCTAAACTACATCATTTGCAGATATGGGATTCCTCACTCTATAATCACAGATAACGGGGGACAATTCAAAAACAAGGACCTAGATGACTTATGTGCCAAGTTCAAAATTACTCAACATTGGTCATCTATCTACTATCCTCAAGGGAACGGACAAGCTGAAGCTTCAAACAAAAATCTCCTGAAGATCTTGCACAGAACAGTGAATAAAATAGGAAGAGACTGGCATCTAATGATCAATCCAGCTCTCTGGGCATACAGAACTAGTATCAGAATGCCTACAGGGGCTACACCTTTTGCTTTAGTTTATGGGTCTGAAGCGGTACTGCCTATTGAGGTTGAAATCCCATCACTCAGAATCAAAATGCATGGACTTGTCACTGATGAAGACTACAGAGTGTCAAGGTTACAAGAACTTGAACTACTAGATGAGCGCAGACAAGCAGCGTATGATCATCTCAGAGTGTATCAGAAAAGAATGTCTAGAGGCTACAACAAGAAAGTTAGACATAGAGAATTTCAGGTTGGCGATCTAGTGTTGAGAGAAAATCCTAAAAATCAATCACATCGAGAACGCAAGGGGAAGTTCAAACCAAATTGGCTGGGTCCCTTTGTAATCACTGCTACTTTTGGCTCTAGTGCCTATCAACTCTCAACGACTGAAGGAGAACAGCTCCGAGAACCAATCAACGTTCTCCATCTGAAGAAATTCTACGCCTAAGGCATTCAGTGCTTGGTAAATGTCCTAAAAAAATCTTAAAAATTAGAAAAAGTCCTGAAAAAATGAACATCTTGGTGAAAACCTAGCAATAGGCGCCTTGATGATTCACAAAAAAATCAAAAAAATATCAAAAGTACAAAAAAATTTAAAAAATGAAAAGTACAAAAAAATTGAAAAAATGAAAAATACAAAAAAATGAAAAAAGAAAGAAAAAGTGCCTTGGTGAAAACCTGGAAACAGGCGCCTTTGTAGCAAAAATAGAATCTCTACCAAGATGGTGAAAACCCAGCAAACGGGCGCCACTTGTTCCAAATGCTCCATCTATCAGTGCAATCTTGGTCTTTCCCAGCTTTCAGTTTTGTTTTAGTTTGTACATATCTCCCAGTTTGTTTCAACATTTCCAGTTTTCAATAAGTCAGTTTGTACACCAATCAGCTCAAGCGTCTGTATCCTATCAATGTTCACATTTGGGGGCAATCAATGTCATATCCTATGGCCTCCAATGTATCTTAGACGTATCCTATCCAGTTAGAGTCCTTTGAAGCTTCATTTGAGTCAGTCAGTCTGTCTTGTCTCCAGAAAGGATTTTGCATCTATAACAACGCAATCAAACATCAAAACTCAACTGAAAACAATCTGTGCTTTTACATGCTTTTATCTCCTTGTATGCTTACTGATTCGCATTGAGATTTTTGCATATTGTGTCCCTTCGAGCTCTTCGATGATGTCCTTTATAGGATTTAGAGAGTGATGACTGGGGTCATAATCTTTTCTTTGTCTTCTGCTTGTATGTGAAAATCTAACAACTTTGAAAATTCTGGATTGAAATGGTGTCCGACTGTAAGAGCCTCTATCTCGAATTGGATGGCCATGCGTACCTCAACCATTGATACCCAGACAATTTAAGGAAGTTTGATCTAACTATTATCTTTTTGAGTAAGTTCTTTCTCCTACTGTGGAACGCAAGCTTGCCTAAGGATGTGAACAATAAAGGGTCACTACGGGTAATTCACATTGGATTTAGAATGATCTCTTGACTGTTTGATGTGTTTGTAATGCAAGGCGTACTCAGCTCATCACGACGTTTATGTTTTGATGCTTGTACAAATTGCTATATCAAAATGGATATGATATTCAGGTCATCCTGGCACTTATGCTTTGGTGCTTATATCTAATCTGACATTCTGAAAACAAATCAATATTCATATGTCCATGGTTGTATGACCAGTGGGTGTTGTATTGATTCTTGTGCATACAAATTGATATTCATATGTCTATGGTTTCATAGCTAGTGGACATTGTATTGATTTATCTGGTTACCTAAAAGTTCAATGATGATAACAAATCGACATATGATCAGTGACTAGGTCCTAGGTCTTAGGTTGCATTTCATTTTGCATGTCTCATTGCATTTTACAAATTTGTATGATCTCACCATGACTAAATGAACTTCAAAGCTTAAATGATTCTTCAATCACATCTTCAAATCTAACAAGAGCTAAACCTAACTCGAAGGTCTCTTAACGAAATCGCAAGCAATAATCCTCCTGGGTCAACCATCTTTTTGACATAAGACTGAGTACTTGTCTTCATCAACCTGCAAAACATATCATGTGTATCATTGCATTTACATATCATATCATAAACACTTATTGCATTACATTTACATCCATTGCATAAACATACATATTTCCATAATCACTACATCTACATAACATTCATACATATGAAAGAAATTATCGAATTGCATTGATCCATACATACATTCTACACTACTCATAGCATTCACATCACATGATATCATCATACGTAACAAAAATGACAAGTACACATGATGTCACAACCAAAAATATCGATCTCATCTATATATCAAAAATCTCAAATAGTCAGGGGTGCACTACTGGCACAGGGTACAAATGAATAAGCTCCGTAGAGCTATCAGACACAATGATGTATCAGTAAGAAAGTAACAAAAGATCAAGAGAAGTCAACTGTCAACATGCTCCTTTGCATCTGGTGGAGGAGGAGGAGGTGCATCTAGTATCACCTCCGCTCTCGGTGCCCTAGCTCCCTCTGATGCTGCCATATACTGAGAATAGGTAGGCACTCTCTGTGCAGCGGGGACTACTGCATAGTACGCAGATACATAATATGAGGCCCGCGTACGCAGATACATAATATGAGGCCCGTGCTGTCTAATGAATCACCTCTGCCTGTAATCTCTGTATCTCAGCACGCTGCTCTGTAGGCTGCCTATCTGCCTCTCGATGCCTCTCCTCTAATCTGGCCTGCTCTATATTCAGGTCCCGGACCTGAACTATAAGCCGTCTGATAATCTCAGCCGAAGTAAGAGGAACCGCAGGCTCTGCATCAGCTGCTGGCATATCTGTGTCCTGTGCTGGCTGTGCTAGCTATGCTAGCTGATCTGCATGTGAAGGAATGCTCATCCTGTGCACCTTACGGCGTCTAACCTCAGCACCCAAATCAAATGTGTCATCCACACTGGTCCCACCTGGAAACTGCTTAGCTCCTAGAACATCATCTACAGATCCTACTCCACCCAGTGTGCCACTCTCACCTCGGCTCTGTCTCTTTGTGCCGGAAGATGTGCCCACTATAGATGTAGGAGGATGTGGAGGCCTCGCATGTCCTGGTGCTCTTTGTAAAGGAGTCATAGCTCTTTGTCTCGGAGGAGTAGGCTATACCACTTGTGGTCTCGGTCCTACTCTCATAGGAGCCCCTGTAACATCCATCGCCTCCTCCATGGAGGGTATCAGCTTTGTCGGATCAGAAAACTGGTGTACCCGGTGATCAGCAAGCCATGCCACATATGCATCGGTCACCTTGGCATCAACAACCTGTGGAAGGTAGTCCCAATCCCTACCAATAATCCGGCTATACTCCTCAGCACATACAGTATAACTCAGCCGTGGTGCCCATCCAAGCCCTATCTCACGCACAATGCGGGCATAAGCAGTATAATCCTACGGGACATCCTGAATGCATCCATACTGACGCCAGACTCTGGTAATCAAAAATCTCTCCAAGACGGTGGAGGTTCATCCTATCAATATCCTGCTTTGAAAAATGAATGAAAACTGCTCTCTCGCAGTAGGCCAGGCCTCTATCTATACATATGGTCTCCAGATCACAAAGGTCATGTCATCCAAGCATCGGCAGAAATACTCGGTGTGACCCATGCGAACCTGAGTAACGTAGCTAGCATACGTATATATAATCGGCTCCTGTGGCTGTCGCTGACTCTGAAACATTGGTCTCAAAACTGGGATATGCTCCCAAGCCCATATTTGTAGTACCACCGCTCCTGAAGCAAATGTCTTGCAGTCCTGATACATGACCTCGTGCATCTCGGAATACAAGTGCGCCAACAGACACTGACCCCAGGCAAGCTCAGTCGGTGTATCCATCAAGAGTGCTACCATAGGTGCCCATCCCATCAAGAAGCCATTCTGCTGACGGCCAGGCATAATCAACTCTCCGATCATCCCCGCAATGATACACTCTAGACGATGTGTCTGACCATATCTCTGCACTAGTGTCTCCCAAGATATAGACCCAGTCAGCTGTGTCTCATCACCGAACAGTCGTCTGAACACATGCAGTCCCCTCGATCCTCCACTAACATACTCGGGACGTCGTGGAGCATGGAACGGAATGCAAAGAATCCTATAAACATCCTCAGGGGTCACAGTGATCTCCCCAGTCGAAAGGTGGAAAGTCTGGGTCTCAAAGTGAAACCTCTCAATCAGGGCAATCAATAAACCATGATTTACCCTAATATCGGGTAAATGAATCAGGTGCTCAAATCCACAGGCAGCGAGATGAACCCTCATCGGGTCTGGCAAGGCAACACATAATCTCTGGGTGGCAGGATAAGAATGGCGAACATGTACGTCAGGATATGTAACCTAAATCATAATGCAACAGGGTGTTTTGTCAGAAATTTAGTTCGAAATAAGGCCAAAATATCAGAATGACACAGTTTTTGAAGTTTCAGAAGGTAGGGCAAAGTGTCCGCAATCAGGCAAAAAGATCAGAAAAGTTTCATTTTTGACCTAAAACTGAGTTTTTCACATGCTATTTTTCAAACGACATTCCAGACTGGCATGAAATGTCGTACGACATTCCACAACATACCAAATGACATTTCATAGTCGTACGACATCGCACTTTGATTCATACGAGTTTCAAGGGACCCGATGAAATGTCGTACGACACAAGGGTCCCTATCATACGACACTTGGGCATGCACGAAACGACATTCTACATTCAAATGAAATGTCGTACGAGTCCGGATTGGGACTCGTACGAGTTTCTACAGATGCGAAAATTAAAAACTAAAAATGCATATGAAAAAAATTTAAAATGCTATAGAACATCACAAACATGCATTTTCAGGGGGGAACAGAGGTCCACCTACCGGATGTCCATACTGTCGAGGTCTGTCATGTCTCCGGCTGCGCTCAAAATGGTGCGAACTCACAGGTACCTTCAGTTCTCGCTGGTTTGCCATTTTCTCGCTCAGAGGGCTCCACAGAATCTCTAAAGTCAAAGGGTTGAAATGAATTGAAAATGACCCTTCCGACCTTTATATAGCTTTTGACCTAATTTTTAAAAGTGCTCTGTTTTCCATGAAAATTGCACCCCTGGCTAATTTCGACATTCTGAATTCATTTTCGGGATCAAAATTGAAATCTGAGATCGTTTATTATGTCAAAATCGTGATTTAAAATTTTTGGACCCAGGACGATCTACTGCTTGCATAATCGACCTTCAATCATCACAGAAATCTAAAATTCAACTTAACTGATTATCTAACATCAACTATCGACATTTCAACTATGGTCACCTCATGGTTTAACCTAGTCAAATTTGGTCTCCAGGACTTCCAAACGATGCAGAATACATTCTCGGACGTATATAACCACTTCTCAAATCAATTAACATGCTTCTAAACTATAACGCTGACTTTTCTTGTCAGATTTCAATTTTAATCCCGAAGGGGGCATGGTATTGCACATCATTCAAAGTCTGTCAATCAAATTCTATCAATATCTTTCATCAGTGATCAAGACAACAATCACATCTAGTCGCTGATTCATCAAAAGTCCTCATCGCTCGGGGAAAATCTATCATCACTTAGGGCATATCAGATTCATCGATCCATACCAATCTGGTATTCTCCTAATCATGTAAACTGTATTAGTTTTTGCAACCATCAGATCATAGTGTTCTTTCCTTGGTTCTTCGAGAACTGAAGGATTCGGATGTGATACCTGCTAGTTCTGCTAAGACAATCGAGTCTAGAACGGGTCACTCACTTCTTATCAAACCTAAGGTTTAGAATTAGGCATTTGACACTTTTTCGCAATCATAGGTTCATCGCTGCTATAGTGAACATTATCTCTGGTCATTCAGGACCTCCTATCTCAATATCTTTCAATCGGTTTCTATCTTGAGATCGGTTTATCTTTTGAATCAGTTTCATATCTTTAACAAACACAAACTATCTTTGAACCACTGCACTTCACATAGTAATTCAAAGAGGGGCAAAATGTAATACCCCAAAAATGGGCTATAAGTTCATTAACCTCCTACATCGACAAATCAAACAAAATTGACATCAAAGTCCTAATCTAAGGCACATCTAAACATCATCAAATCTAATTGATTATCTTAAATTCTGCATCGGGGAATATTCCTAGTAATATTCCTAATTATCTTAATTATCTTTAATTTAATGATTATTTGGCGATAAATCACATTTATCCTAAGTTTGATTAATTAAATATTTTTCATATTTAATTAATTAGATTTAATATTTGCCACTTAATTGTGTAATTAAATTTAATTCTATCTATTATTAATTGTATTATTTAATTTTGACAATAAATCAAAATTCCTATGAATAATTGATTAAATTCTTATTTAATTAATTAAAGCATGTTGTCATTATTTAATAATATAATTTTTAATAAAAGTTTGGTAAAATAGTTAATTAACCCATGAATTAATTATTTTATTTCAAAAATCAGTTGAGTTGAGGATAAATCACTTTATTTATTTATTTAATTCTTAATTATTATGCATATTCAAAAGAACAGTTAAACTCCAAATCAGAAAATCAATGCAAGTTATTGACTTTTTGGAACTCAACATCCTTTTGGAGTTCAAAAAGCTGATCTAAACTCTAATTTGAGTTAAAAAGCTATTTTTGCATGATTTTGAGAATTAACTATCTTTCATGATCAGATAACTCAAAAATCAAGATGAGTTAATTTGAGTGATTTATGGCTTTTATTCATGCACCTCCAAAGCCCTGGATTTCTATAAATTAAGGCTTTAGCTCTTCACAAATGATCTCATATTTTGCACAATCACGCTGGAGAATTGGAATTGAAGAATCAAAGCTCTTGCGAATCGACATCTTTGTGAGATCAATCTTATTTTTGCATTCATATTTCATATCAGATTAGCATAGCATATCAGTTTTCAATAGCATTCATATCATATCAGTTTATCATTCTTATTGCATCATAAAATTCAAAAAAATAGCTTAATTGCATTCAATTTCATATCCATCTTTTGCATTCAAAATCCTTCATTTAGGTGTCGTCTAGGTCACTGATCTCGATTACAATCTGAGAACATTAATCTCACACCTATTAGAAGGCAGTAAATCGCTTGGTTAGATAGCTTTCAATTTTGCATGATTTTGATTATTGCTAACCTCTAATGTTTTACTGAGTGTTGTGTCTACAAATCAGGTACAATTTTCACACACACACCTCTAGCTAAATATTTTCCTGCAATCGATGGACCTCCTCCAGCTGAAGAGTCTCCTGCAGCCAATAACTTCCTCTAATCATTTCTTTGACTCTGCATTCATGCAGTCATAATAAAAATTATGTTTCCCACAAAAATATATCTTTCCATAGTAAAGCAACCATCAAATCATATCTCATCCACTTTACCTACCATACTCATTCATCTGTCACATCATCACCACTCTATGTATTACATTTTGTTTCACACACATCATTAAATCTTTCCAGATTTGGGCATTTAAAGGTTATTATATTCTAGGCACACATTCATTTATTTTTTCAAGTGCTCTTTACTTAATTTGACATTATTATAATTCACATTGTAATTAATTTAGTGATTTATCCAAATACCATTGTACTTCTAAATAATACATGTGAGGAAACTTGCATCATTTTTCATAGGGGGGTGGTCAGTTTAGTTGTGTTGCAATAAATATCCTTTCTTAAGTTCCCCATTATTAATTTACAAGCCTATATTGTGAAATCATTGATTTAACAACCCCTACATATAGAATTCCCTATAGCCTTGTGTTTTAAAATCCAAAATTCCAGCTTCAATTTTTTTAAAATTTTCAAAATCCCTTTCCCATTCAACTAAACTACCCATTAAATGAGCCAGGATAATCTTTGCTAGTTGATTATCAAGTCTTGGTTTAGTCGAATACTAGATAGAATAGAGGGAAAGTGGAATTTTAAGGGAGACTATTGGAATTAAAGGAATTAAGGTTGTAGAATCTCTCAGCAAGCAAAATGGGTGGGAAAACTATACAACATGAGCTGACTAATCATGCATCCTTACTGTATGATCAAGCCAAAATTCAAATTTTTAACCGGGTAGGATGGCTCGCGTATTTTGTAACCTTACGTGGTCGTGACAAGGATGTAGCATTAGAGCTCTTCCAAACATATAGCAATGGATTTTCTTATGTAAAAGGATTAAGAGTAGGGGCTTAAGAGGCATGAATTGTAGAAGTTTCTAGACTTCCTTCCACATGCGAAGCCTTTCCACATAGCCATGATGTGTGAATATCCAGAGAACAATTTTCTTTTCCAACAGACACTGGATTGGAATTCAACAAGCAAGGTTCCAGAAGAGCATCTCTTTCTAGTGAGTACCCCCAACAAGCATTTCACATCATAAGATACATTACTAGTGAGGGGTGATTTTCTTTCCTACATAGCATTCATTTCAAATTATTGAGTCATTTGTGTCATGGCCACTTGGTAAATGTCCCCAATGTTGTATATTCATTGTTAAATTCTAGTTCCAAAGAAGCTAGAAAGGGAAGGCAAAATCTCGTTACCCACCATGGTCTTATAAAACTCCTGGTAGAAAGGGCTCTGCATGATACCTCTCCCATGACTTGGGATGAGTTTATCACAACACCTCATGTGCAGTTGCATGGTGAAGGGCCACAACCTAAAAATCAAGAAGAGAAGGAAAATATTCTTGAAGAGGTCATTCTTGAAAATGTGGAGTCCTCTATTCCAGAAAAGTCTTAGGAAAACACTTCTACTTTAGGAATTCATAAACAAAATGTGGCAATAGATAATCCAAACCCTAACTTGGAGGGTGGTAAAACCAAAGTTCCTACATACTCTCATAATCCATGGATAGAACAAAATTCCTATAATAACGAAAAGGGAAAAGAAAAAAAAAAGGATGAATATGTTGCTGGTGATGCCCCTGTTCCTCCTGCAACCACATCTGCTACAAAGGAAAAAACCCCACAAAAATGTCCTATAGCATTAGTCGAGACTCCCCTTCAATGCAGTGTTCATTTCAACACAGATCAAATAGAGGACTCCCCTGTAATGTCTAGTTCTACCCATGATGTTCCTATTGAGGAACCCATGGAAGGACAACCACAAGTAGATAGTTCATTTACATGATATCATGATATGATGGAGGAAGATCTTGCAGCTACGATTTTGGGTAAGGAAACAGAACAAAAATAAGTAGAGCACAAAGAAATATCTGATGTATCTTCTTCTCATCCAGGAAACATTCAAGAGGATGATATTTTGGCAACATCAGTGCAAGTTCCACTATAAAACTAGGAATAAATAGTACCAAAACAAGTTCAACGGGAAAATCAAGAGGAAATAGCAATGAATCCAATTCCACCAACAAACTAGGGAAAGGTAACAGTCCACTCCATAAATATTGATTACTTTACATAGATGCAATATGAAAATTCCATGTGGGAGTTGGAAAGAGATAAATTGAAAAAGGAAATAGGAATGCAAAAGAAAGAAATTCAACTTTTACAAGAAAAATTGGATTCAATCACACAGTTAATTCCTAAGTTAATTGATTGTAGGCCACCTCCTACATTTTATACCCTATGTTTAAAGGAGTAGTTTTTAATGTTCAAATTGATAAGGGTTCTTAGGGAACTAAATAAAAGCATCACCAGATTGTATTAGAAATATTCTATGTGAACTTTACCTACATAATCATGTTGTTCCCTCTAATATTGATTGGAACTGTTTACTATTTGTTGGTGATATTCACTTATCTTCTCTACTCTCTTGGGCAAGAGATGAGATTAAATATGGTGAAAAGTTGGAAAAATACAAGAACTTGAATGTTCAATCGCATTTCCCCTGCATCCAAAAAGTGGTTCAGCCAGAAGGTTATATTGTGATTGGCTGGAATTATTTTATGGGTTCAATGATTCCGCACACATAAGGATAATTGTAGATAACAAAGAACAAGTCTTTGCAGAATTTGAAAGACTATCATTAGTAGAAGGGCAGAGAGCAGCTGAAGGATTACAACAAATATGGGCAAGGTTAACAATGATCTTAAAGAAGGCAGAGCCCCACAGTCTCATTAAATTTCAAGCTGCAATGCAATAGCTGGTTCAATGGTATATACAGGGTATGTGTAGGATCATGGTATGCCAAAAAGTGGTGATGTGAAAAAGAAGTCCTGATTGGTAGACTCTTTGAAAAATAACTATAACTTTCAAACAATATAACATTTTTTAAATCTAAAATATACATCACATTCTATGCTTCACCTAATACAATAATAATAAACAATTATTTTAATTTGATGAAGTTTAGACTAAGTTAAGGTGGTCAGACATGAGAGTTTTTAAATTTAGGAAAATTTGTAACAAAAAAATTATAATTAATTATTTACTTGGAAAAAATAAAAATAAATATACATCACATCCGAACATGAGTCTACTACTTTTATCTAGAATATTATAAAAAAATATTATCATTTGATTTTGTTTAATGTGGTCAGACATACACCTACTTATTATCTTTCTAGTCCTGATTGATAGACTTATTGAAAAATAGCTATAAATTCCAAACTATATAACCGTTTTGTATTCCAAAACATGTGTCACATTCTATAATTTTCCTACTACAAGGAAAAGAAAAAAATCAATTCGACAAAGTTTAGACTAAGTTAACTTGGTCAAACACAAGATTTTTTGTATTCCGGAAAAGTTGTAGAAGAAAAATCATAATTAATTATTTACTTAGAAAAAAATTACAAAAAAATGTGTGTCACATCTAGACATGAGTCTATTACTTATATCTAGAATCTTGTAAAAAAATTATCATTTGATTGTGTTTAAGGTGGTGAGACATACACCTACTTCTTATTTTCTTCCTAAAATTTTTGTACTACTACATTGAAATTTGAAATTTCAACATATAGAATAATTATTTTTCTAAAAAGGCCTAGTATCTTAGAAATGAAATTCAATTTTCTATATATTCTCTTCTTACATATTTTTTATATAATATTTATAACTTATCCAAATTTTTATGTCAATTTGCCTAAACTTGATTTTCTGAATTTTCATTGCCACTTAAGGGCCTAGTTTGGCATACCATGATCCTACACATGCCCTACAGTTGGGATGATAGCCACGACCAGAGAGGTGGTTACCCCTCACCTTCTAGCTTCCTTTGCTTTTATGGCCACTATAAAGTTGTGTGGATAATGAGATAAACGAGCAATTAGAGATGAGTTGATGCTTCGAGATAGAATGAACAAATGGATTCTACTGGAAAGTTGGTAGTTCCATGATTGGTGAGACTCAGGAGGGAAATCTTGAGGTGATTGAAAAGATCATAAATTTTTTAGTGCCTAAGGACCAACACTAGTCTCTGTAGGGGGCAATGATGAGACATATTAATGCCATACTTTAGACACCCTAGGATAGTCTTTGCTAGGT